>PVKS010018478.1:0-40047 GCA_004027875.1 Aplodontia rufa
ATCTCATAAGGTGGTACAAAACCAGTTCCACTACACTGCCAGGTGCCTGTGACTCAGATTTTAAAATGTCCCCAACACTTTTGACATGTGGTAGCAGTTCTAGAAGTAACTCCTATAATTTTCTGGTAACCAATCTATTTCTAGAATAGCTTTCAGACATTGTTGTCAATTTCCTGGGCTGAAGAGCAGATAGGATCAGGAGAGACCAATACTGGTGAACATGTTCACTCAATACACAACAGACCCATGGAAATACTGCCCTCTGTGTGATCCAATCTCATCATGAAGATGCAATCAAGAAAACACAAATATGATTCCAGAAGCTTGGAAAACCCTAGCAATCTTGGAATTTTCTTATAAAGCTTTATGCAAGTGCTTCACCCAGAAATCTTCCCTCCGGACACTCCTTAGTCATCTCATCCTGTTTCCAAAGTTTGACAGTTGTTAATGGCTAAACACACATACACTTGCTCCCTCCCACGCTCTCCCTCTCTTTTCCTCCCACATGAACATATACACACATGCACATGAACACTAATTAAAACTGTTAATTAGTACTCACTGGCTCCTCATAGCCTATACAAAGAATCCCATAAAGCTGGGTGTGGTGGTGCATGTCTGTAACCTCAGCCACTCAGGAGGCTGAGGCAGGAGGATTGCCAGCTCAAAGCCAGCCTCAGTAATTTGGCAAAGCCCAAGGAATTTAGCAAGTCCCTGTCTCTAAATTTAAAAATTCTTTAAAAGGGCTGGGGATAAGGCCCAATGGTTAAGCATCACTGAGTTCAAACCCTGGTATCAAAAAGGAAGGAAGGAAGGATGGATGGATCCCAAGACTCTCATGGTGACTTCTGATAGAGGTCCATAGGTTGGTAACTTTTTTTCCTGTAGAGGGTCAGATAATAAATCTGTCGTGTAATCTTGGTTTTCTTTTTTCAGCCATTCCTAGCCTATGTGCTAAAGCAGACCACAGACTGGATCTGGTTCGCTGACCCCATGCTAAACCAAGACAGTCCCATTTTCAGTGCCATACACTGTTACGTAACCAGATACAGGAATTCAGAAAGACACACATGCATCAATTCACACATTCCCTTGGCAAACATTGAGTTATCACTTAATTGAGTTCTAGAAGTCCTGCTGAAGCCCACCTCATCAAAGATGGAGAAATCCTGGGTTTGGGGCTGGGAATGTAGCTCAGTGGAGGAGCACTTGCCTTGCATGAAGCCCTGGGTTCCATCCCCAGAACCAAAAAAGGAAAAAGAAAAGGAAGAGGATGAGGAAGGGGAGGGGGAGAGAGAGAAGAGGAGGAGGAAGAGGAGCAGGAGGTGGAAGAAGTGGAAGGAAAGACAGTCGCAACAATTGTTTGGTGACTGGTGCCATGGAAAGGGAAGGCGTCTGCTCCCGTTAGGAGATAGTGATTGAGAGAATCCAAAGAGGAAAAGATGGTGGAGCTCTGACTTGAAGGAAATGCAGACAAATGCCTAAGAGGGCAAGGAGGAAGGAATCTGGCACAGTGGCACACTGCTATGATCCCAGCAACTCAGGAGGCTGAGGCAGGAGGATTGCAGGTTCGAGGCCAGCCTTGGTAATTTAGTGAAACTTCATCTCAAAATAAAAAGGGCTTGGAATGTAGCTCAGTGATAGCGTGTCTCTGGGTTCCATCCCCAGTACCATAAAAAGAAAAAAAGAGAGCAAAGAGGTATTCAGAAACTGCAGTATCTGGGATCCAAGGAGGCCCAGGAGGTCAGCAAGAGCCAGGTCAGGGAGAGAAGACCCAGAACACCAACCAAGGCACTAGGACTTTAACCCTGTAGGCCTCTGATTTTTAAACTTGTTTTTTTTTTTTTAAAGAGAGAGGGACAGTAAGAGAGACAGAGAAAGAGAGAAACAACTTTATTTAGTTTTTCACATGGCCTTAGTTGCTCCAACACTTAGTTGCGTACGTGGTGCTGGGGTTTGAACCCGGGTCCTCGTGCTTGCCAGGCAAGCGCCGAAACCGCTGAGATACAGTCCAGCCCGATTTTCAAACTTTTTAACACACACACACCAAAAAAAAGTGTCCTCAGGGGAAATCTTAATCTAGAGTCCTGTGTAAAACTAACTCAAAGGTGGTGGGGTAAGATGAGCCTAGAGCACTGGCCTGCTGCTGGCCTCCTTCACCTAGCACCTGGGAGCCTCCTGGGAGCAAGGAGAGCCATGCCTCCTGGCTATGGGCAGCAAGTTGAGGTGCCCAGGGAAATCCTACTGTCATGGGTCTGACTCAACACATTCTTCTGAAGCCAATAAATTCCATATATCTGCTTTTATCTTGAACAGACATCTTGCTCTCAGAACCTCTCCCTCTGCTGAGCTGCAGGCCTGCCCAGCAACGTTACACTGCACTGTGCCCCGTCTTGTCTCATTATGGAACTGTTTCCTAAGCATGTTCTCTCCCCATCTGGATGATCGTCCTGAGGACAAGAAGTGCTTCTTGCTTCTCTTCTATTCTCCCACAGCCACACAGGCCTATTGAAGGGAAGAGCTCCTCCAAGCCTACGATCCTAAGGCTCCCCATAGGATGAAAGTGTTTTCAGATGGATTAAGATCAGTAACACAGGGGCTGGAGCGGTTACGGTGCTTGCCTGGCATGTGTGAATACGCAAGCTCAAACCCCAGCACCACATACACAACAAGGTCTTGGAGCAATGAAAGCCACATGAAAAACTAAATAAAATTTTTTCTCTCTTTCTCTCTCCCTCTCTCTTTATTAAAAAAAAAAAAAGATCAATAACATAGCCAACCACAGCGGTGCACACCTGCAGTCCCAGCTACTCAGAAGCTGAAGCAAGAGAATCACTTGGGGAACATAGTGAGACCCTGTCTCAAAAATCCATCAGTCAAGCAGAAGCATGACTAATACCCACGGCAAGCAATAGATGGGTGAAAGTGGAGTATTTAGTGGAGAGGTAATTTTCTACTTCAAGTATAAGAGCTGATTTGAACAAATTCCTCAGTTCATGAAATATTTTAGTTTTGGCTCCATATGTAACTCTCTTGTCCCAATTTTAAAATTCCCTATTTTCTCCATTTCCCATCCCAATTTCTCTTCCTACAACTGACAACCTTTTTAATCATGTTTTATATATGTGTATATATTTGTGTGTATGCGTGTGTGTGTGTGTGTGTGTGTATCTTTGACTATTGTCTTCTGTTTATATTTTAATATAGAGAAATTGTATATACTTGGGGCTGGATGGGTGGCTCAGCAGCTACAGCACCTGCCTGGCATGCACAAGGATGTGGGTTCGAACCCCAGCACCACATACACAGTGAAGTGTCAGAGCAATAAAGGTCACATGAAAAACTAAATAAAATTGATTCTCTCAAAAAAAATTGTATATACTCATGTTTTATATATCGTTCTATCTCTTCCTGTTTTCACTTTACATGATGTTTCAAATCTATCTATCTTGCCAGATATGCAAGTTCATTTCTCCTAAACGCTGAAAACTATGCCAACATCTGTATCCACTTTATTTGCACATCCAGCCCCCCAAGGAAAGACAACAGAAGACTTTCAAATCCCCACTTCCACAAGCAGTGCTGTGGTGGACACCGTCATCTGTCCCTTACAAATCCATGTGGAAAATTCTCTGGCGTGTGTTCCCAGGAGAAGAAAACTGAGTCATGTGGTGTGTAAGTTTGACCAAGTACTGCCAGAGAGGCTATGCCTGTCCTCTCCCCGACCAGTACTGCGGAGGTCTTCTGAGGCTCCAACCTCCACCATCACTGAGCACTACCCAGTGCTATGCACTGAAATGTGTCCCCCAGAAAAGATATACCGGAGTCTTAAATTCCAGTAGCTCAGAATGTGACCATTTTTGAAATTAGATGTGGTCAAGTTAAGGTGAGGTCATTAGGGATGGTCCTAAATCAATATGACCAATTCTCTCTTCTCTTTCTCTCTCTCTCTTTCTCTCTTCCCGACCCCCTTTAAAAAGAAGGGGAGAGAATTTGGACACAGGCCAGAGGTTGGGGTGATGCATCTGTAAATTGAGGAATGCCAAAGATGGCCAGGAAGCACCAGAAGCTAGGAGAGATGCCTAGAACAGATTCTCCCTCACAGGCTTCACAGGAAACAACCCGCCAGCACCTTGATTTTGAACTTCTAATCTCCAAGACTATGTCAATAAATTCCTGTCATTTAAGCCACCTAGTTTTGGGTACTTCATTATGGCAGCCCTAAAAAAGTAATTTACTCTGCCTTCCAAGTTCTGCCAACCTGATGGGCAAAAGATATCTTGTTATTTTTACTTCTGAGTTTGCTTATCTTTAAATGCTTTTTAGTCACACGGGTTTCCTAGTAAACTGCCAATTTCTACACTTTGATCACTTTTCATAGAGATGCCTGTCTTTTTCTTGTTGATTTACAGTAGTCCCTTGTAAATGCTAACCTTCAGTCCCTTAGAGTTTCATGGTTTGCAAACCCTTTCTCCCAAACTAGTATCCGCCTGCTTTATCAATTTCCACTGAGCAAAATTGCTTAAACGTCTATTTAACCAAATTCATTGATTTTTTTTTCATTTATGATTTATGCATTTGGGGTTTTGCTTAAGAAATCCTTCACTCCTACGTCATAAAGATATTCTCCTACGTAATGTTCTATGATCTGTATCATCTTTAGCATTTAGCATCAACATATGTTCATGGTGTGACGTACAGACCTGTTTAACAAATCACAATATAACGAAGCAGTCCAAAGTGCACTGGCTTAAAACAACAATAAACAATCACTTTTTGCTCACGTATCTGCAGTGTCAACAGGGACCAGAAGGATGGGTCATCTTTGTGACATGGACGGTCAGCTGAGATGGCTCAACTTGGGCAGAGGAATCCAGGTCCAAGATGACTCACTTAGATGATGGACGATTCGGTACTGGCTGTCAGCTGGGGGCTCCGCCAAGGCCTGAAGCCGAAGGAAGCTGAAGGCCTTAGTTCCTTTCTACTTCAACCTCTTCACAGCCTGCCTGGGCTTCCTCACATTGTGATGGCCTGGGTATCAAGAAAAACAAAGTCAAAGACTGCGTCGCTTAACGCAACCTTTATACCCTTGATAAGGCTGTATCAGCTCCAGA
Source organism: Aplodontia rufa (assembly GCA_004027875.1). Classification (NCBI taxonomy): domain Eukaryota; kingdom Metazoa; phylum Chordata; class Mammalia; order Rodentia; family Aplodontiidae; genus Aplodontia; species Aplodontia rufa. The sequence continues at coordinate 5,115 of PVKS010018478.1, forward strand.
AGCTGCTTCGGAAGTCACCTAGCATTACCTCCTCTGTAGTCACAAACCTGCCCAGGATCAAGGCTAGGGAAGTCAGTTTATAAGAATCACATGTGGCAGAGGCTGCAGACTCAGTGGTAGAGCACTTGCCGGGCATGCATGAGGACCCAGGTTTGATCTCCAACACCACACACACAAATAAGTGTCGGAAAAACAAAAACCAGATGAAAGGGAGGGGAAATCATTTAACACTGTTCTAGTTGTTTGTATCTTACTATAGATATATTAAGGTTTATGTCTTACTCTCTTAATATTAATGTTTTAGTGTGACTTAATATCTGATAGAAAAAGATTCCCTTTTTATTCCCCTCTTTCAAACTTGTTAGTCATTCCTGAACCTTTCCTCAGCCATACAACTTTTAAAATACATATATCAAGCTCCTAAAAAATCCTTCTGAAATTTTGTTAGGATTACCTTGACTTTTTAGGTTAATTTGGGGAGAATTAACATAATTTTATATTGTCATTCAATTTAAATGCATACAAATGACTCCACTTATTGAGACTTTTTTACATAGTCATTATGAATTTTAGTAATTCTTCTATACAGGTTTTGCCTATTTTTTCCCTAAATATTTTATAATTTTTATTGCTGCCATGGACATTTTCCTCTTTTTTTGAATATATTTTCTAAACTTTTTGCTGGTGCTAATTCTATGGATATTAGTAATCTTATATTGTATCTATAAACCACTGTTGATTGGATCCGTCATTTTCCATATAGATGATGCAAATAATGCTCTCTCGCTGATACCTTCTGATTCTTTTTCTTTATTTATAGTATTGGCTAGGAAGTCCTACACTGTGCTCACAGGCTGTCCCTGGTTCTCAGATACCAAAGTCAGCCCAATGACTCAGTATTGCTTCCTGATTTGCTCCCAAGCCCTGGTCACATGAGTCTCTCCACTCAAACTCCTTTACTCGCTTGAAAACACCTGCCATGTGAATAAAGCATCCTCTCGGGCTGGAGCGGTGGCTCAGCGGTTACAGCGCTTACCTGGCATGTCTGAGTACGTGGGTTCAAACCCCAGCACCATGTATACAAGGAAATGTCAGAACAATGAAAGCCACATGAAAAACTAAATAAAAATTGATTTTCTCTTTCTCTCTCTCACTATCCCTCTCTCTTTAAAAAAATAACCTAAAATAAAGCATCCTTGGGCTGGAGCGGTGGCTCAGCGTTTAGGGCACTTGCCTGACATGCGCGAATACGCAAGTTCAAACCCCAGCACCACGTACACAAGGAAGTGTCTGAGGAATGAAAGTCACATGAAAAACTAAATAAAAATTGCTTCTCTCTTTTTGTCTCTCTCTGTCTCTCACTGCCCCCTCTTTCTTTAAAAAAAAAAAAAAGCATCCTCTCATTAAGTTTGAATTCCAAAACAATTCCTATTCTCCTCAGACAATGAGGCATATTTTTCTGAGCAAGAAGAATGAATGCCAAACCCTGCTACTTTATCTGGAGTATTCTACATAATTTGAATGTTGAGAACTTAAAAGCACCAAGGTGGATCTGGGTGCAGTGGTGTATACCTGTAATCCTAGAGACTCGGGAGGCTGAAACAGGATGATCACAAGTTCAAAGTCACCCTCAGCAACTTAGTGAGGCCCTGAGCAACTTAGCAAGACACTGTCTCAAAATAAAATATAAAAAGGGCTGAGCTCCATGGACGTAAGGGTGATTTTGGTTTAAGCCTGTGTACCAGTCAAGGTTGTTGGTTACCAACTGCAGAAATGCGTCTGGCTACACTGAATAGAAAAGGACCTGACAGGGATCTTGGGCAGCTCACAGACTGTCCAGGATGGCTGGAGAAAGACTCAGAGAAGAGGCAGACACCAAAGAATGCCAAGGCCCAGAAACCACAGCACCCCCTCCCTGTGCCTAAAGCTTGCAGAGTTCCCTCAGCCTGTGTCACCACTGCAAGAGATGTCATTCCTGACAGCCCATGGAAACCCAGTGTCCTTGCCATTGATGCTGCTGCCACCACCCAAAGGATTCCCCACTGTCCCCACATTTTGGAGGCAGCAGGTATCACTTCCGAGCCTGAGGCAGGCACGGGTGCTGGAGCACCAGCAGTCACACACATTCCAGACACCAAGGAGTGGGAGTGGGGATGGCAGGTCTTCTGGACTTTCTACTGAGAGGCTAGCTCTGTCACCCCAAGAGTCACAAAACAGGAAATTCCCCAAATGTGGGAAAGGGGTTCTGATTCAGTGCAGACCTGAAAAGTTAAAATCATTGAGTCAGTTGAGTGCTGAGTGACAGGGGTCCTTCTGAGAGGATCCATCCAAGAAGGTGAGGGTCCCAGAATAATTTGAACCCAATTTGAACCTTATTTTTATTTTAGAGCCAAAGGATAATTTCACATGTGGTTGAAATAAGGATTAAATGAATTGAGATACGTAAAGGCAATTTGTAAATTATAAAGTGCTACATGGATATTAGTGACTCAACTCAACCCTTTGTTCTTTCTGCAAACTTCCTCCTAGTCTTCATCTGGTGCTGGTCCATCACATAAATCTCATCTTGAGCCTCTCGGCAGACAATCTTGCCTCTTGCTCCACAGAGTCAATAGAATCCATATGAAGGGAACTCTCCTGGTTTCCCACCACCAAACTGACAGCCCCTCCAGCATCCGCTCCATCCTGTCCACCTTCATGTCTGCTTCCATGGAGACACCTCCACTCCCCATCCAGGCCCAACCCTGCCTTGGGTAACCAGCTCCCATCCCTTCCTGCCTTCTCTGGAATTTTGCATCATCTGTTACAGACTCTGTGCCCTATATCTCTTTACCTTTTGGTCTCCACTCCATCCTTTCATCCTAATCTCCCCCACTTTATCCTCCCTGACTCCCAAACCCACGTTCTGCTTAGCTGCTGTTCACTCTTGCTTCTTTCCGTCATGAACATCTCATGAATTGCCAGCACTTTATCTCTCCTATTCCTCATCTCTGTCACTCTCAGCCTGCTCCAGTCTGACTCGCACACTGCTGCCTCCACCAAGCCCAGTTCTGCCAAGTCTCCAATTCTCTCCACATTGCTAGGTCCAAGTTGTCCCCTCGCTCAATCTCCAGCAGCCTGCGACCCTGTGACCAGCCATTCTACCCTTCTACAGACGACCTCCTTCTTGACTTCAGGGTTCCATGCTGTCCTGCTTCACCTCCTCCCTCTCTGGGTGCTCCCTGCAGTCTAGCTAGTCTGTTCCCAGTCCCCCCAGTCCTCAGCACAGCCCTTAGAAGCTGCCTCTCCGTCCTCCTCATGCCTACCACACACCTACCATTAATCCTTAAGTTCTATCCATTGCACCCCTGATCTGTGCTCTTCAACCCACCAGTGCAGTGCGGCCAAACCTGCTATGCGTCTCCCCACATTCACTTTGGCTTTCTGAACCTCTCCTGATCCAGCAACAAGAGTGAGTTGTTTTAAATATAAAAATGATCGAGTCACCTCCTTGCTTAAAATCCTTTGAAGATTTAAAACCCTGCGACTTCTCATCACGGACTGTCACATCCTGCCTGTCGTAGCCCCAGACCACCTCTCTGTCCTTCTTGCACAGCCTCCTCCCCCGGCTCACCTACATCCCAGCTGCTTGGTGTGTTCCTCTAAAGTAACAAGCTCCCGCTCATGTCAAGGCCTCCTCCTCCTGAAACCCAGATGCACTCGCTCTGTACTAACTGGAGGTTGCATGGCCACAGGGGGTTCTATTTGTCCCAAGACATCACAGACCTGGGATTTCTACAGTGATCTGACAAGAAAGTGTCTTAAAGAAGAGGTGGATTTTTCTAATTACCAAAGGGTCATCCTATCAGTTGGCAATAGGGCCGTGTGAAACACCCCTCCTCACCTCATCTCTTGGATCTTCTTGAGTGTCACATTGAGGGATAAGCCTTCCCAGACCTTACCAACTAAGTTAAGCGTGCCCATTAGCCACTAACCCCACACAATGCCTTCATGGTAAGACAGTTTAGGAGAGATAACAAAATGGCTAGGTAGTCAAGACCATGGACCCCATCCAACCACACTTAGAAGTTAACTGGTAGAGAGATTAACAGGTAAGCTCAGGGCCTTCAAATGCAAAAGGCCAGGGGGCTCACCTGTGGGAGCAACTCCTTTGTCCCAGAGGCAGGAAAACTAAGAAGTGGGGGTGAACACAGATGGGAACTAGGAAAGAGTTGCTATCTGTTTTGCATAGATTTTAACCAATGATTTTAGTGCTTAGTTTCAGTGCCTGTTTTACATAGTTTAGTCAATGATGTTGGTGCTTTTCATGAATCTTAATCAAGTTTCATACCCTAAACCAATATAACCCCTGTCCTAACATACATCAGACCATGTCCTGCTTTCAGGTACCCCTCTGCTCTCCTTCCTTAAATAAACCCTACTTCTTTTACTCTTCCCTTCCGTGGTTGTCCGTGGATTTTTTCTTCAAATTAGCGAGACAAGAACCCAAAAGATTGGCAATGAATTCCCAGGGTGTGCTTCCACATCAAGAGCTGCAAGGCACTGCTCAACAGTAGCGGGGAGAAACCCAGCTCTTAGTTGGGGAGCTGCTAAGACTATTTTAGCTGCAGAAGCCTGCAGCCAGCCCAAATTTCCAGTTTTAACTGGGAATAGCTGCAAACACTAGAAATGGGCTATTTGGGCTGCTGGAATCTGTAGTCAACCCAGACTCCATTCACCAGCGGGAGCAGAGAATCCAGCCTCATCTCAAAAACCCCACATCAATGGTACTTACCACAATCACAGATGTTCATGTTTGGGTATCTATTCATGATGTGACTGTCTCTCTGATGAACTGTAAGTTTCCAAGGGTTAATGACAGTTTCTGGGGTCACATACAAGAGAAACATTGGGAACAAATGTGAGGACTGGTCTGATGGGTTTACATAGGAAAAGGGAGACAGGAAGCAGCGGGAATGGTAGTGTGAGTCACCACCATTAATGGCTGGTCTTTCAGATTAGCCAACAGAGCACCAGAAACAGGACAGGTGGCAAAGGAAAGCAGAGGAAAGGAGGTCATAGTCACCAGCAGTTTGAAAGGGTGTCATATAGCCATGAGAAATCTGTGCCATAACCCTGTTGCTCCATTCTCAGGTACATAGGACAAAGTTCCCATCCGCAGAGTGGCTGCTTCTGAATATTCCCAATCACCTCTCCCAGGACCAAATGAGCATGTGCTCCGGGTGTATGAATGAGCCTCTGGCTGAAAGCGAAAAGAGGAGGACCAGGAAGAAATGAGCGCATGGCAGGGGCAGGAGTGGCATGCACAGTCAGTTCCAGATTCCCTGCTGCGGGGTCCTCTCTCAGGGAAATAATCCAAGCCCGAATCATGCAGTCTTCAGTCTTCCCCTGATTCCAGCCACATCTACACACCATAAATTAGCCAAGTGGGCTCCCGCAATCCACTCACCTTGCTGACTCCAAACCCGCCAGACAAGGTAGCCAGGCTCCCAGGGGCCCAGGGTCTCCCATTGTGCCAGCTGGGCACTCTGTGGGTCTCAAGCCCAGAAATGGAATGCACTCACAAAACCTCATCAACACACACCAGAGTTTCCAGACTCCCACTGGTAGCCATAAAACCTGTGTCCTCTGTGCAGCCACCTATCACTAAACACAGCATCTTCATCTTCCTTGGGGGCTTGCAACTCCAGAAGAACAACCAGGACAAAACCAAAGAGGACCTGCCTCCCAAACATTAAAAATTATTATTGGTCAGGGGAGAAGAATGTATGCATTTGATCAGATTCCACTCTGGTTTTGCAATTCTCCATTTTTAAGAAGTCGTGCTTCTGGAGCATGATTTTAACTGGTTCTAAGCTTTAAAATATTTATGTGTTATATATTATACAATACATATACATGCAATGATTCTGCCATTTGAACTATATAAGACGGCAACCACAAAATTGAAATTCTGTCTTTCAAAGGGTTTTATGTACTCCTCTAACTGAAAACAGCTTCACAATAAAAAGATCCAGTTTTACAAGTGAGCCCAACCCAAAATAGTAACTACGGCCTTAAGGGCTATTATCCCATTGCTATATAAAGGGTTTAGGGCATATAAATGTCCATTAACACAGCTAAGCATAATAATCTGATTTATAAACCACCCCTTTCCAGGGCCCTGTGGCACCCTACAATTACATCACCCCAATTAAAATGTCCTGGAAGCCTAATAGATTCACCCTGAAAGAAACCGCCCAGAAAAGCCACAACCCACCCACCAAAAAACTTTGACAGAAGGGGTTCTAAGGGAAGAGGGGTACAGCGAAGACGGTTTTCAGATGGAAAGAAAGCATTTTAAGTGTCTAATTCCCGTGCTCAAAGCCTGCCAAAGTACACAGAAGTAAGTAATACCCAAAAGCAAAGACACATCCTCAGAAGGGCTGTCTGAGTGTCCATCTCACACTGTCCTCATAAGTTTGGCGATTGTTTGCTACAGGTGAACACTTCTGGGCTGGACTTGACAGTTTTGGCTGGAAGTTCCAGAGAACTGCTTGGACACAGAATTGGAAACTTTCTCAAGACAAGTTACTCTGTCGCCATTTGTAGGGTCTGGGGTGTGTGTGTGTGTGTGTGTGTGTGTGTGTGTGTGTGTTACAAGAGGGTAGTTCTCATCTGTCTTATGGAATCAGAGACAACTTTATCACTGAAAGACATCTCTCACCTTCCTCCATATCAGTGGACAAATGAAATTTTCAACAGACCTAAGAATTTGCTAAAGTAAATGTCTCCAAAGTTGGCTCAAAGCTGATCTTAGTGAAGACTGAAAACTACCCACTGGGCAAACTGGGAAGAAAAGCATGGAGCAAAGGAGAGAAGAGAAGAAAAAAACTTCATAGACAACAGAGGCAGCATGCAATGCTGTGTCCCACTCAGCACTTGACCCACTGCCACCCAACTTAACAAGAATACTAGCAATGCTAATTCTCAAAGTGCTGGGAAGGCTCAAAGTGCCAGGCAGTACTTCAGAAGGAGGTATATTGGATTTTTTTTTTTAATTCCAGGGGCTTGAAGATCTCATACATACTAGGCAAGCACTCTACCCCTGAGCTTCATCTACAGCCCCTAAATTGAAAAATTCAAAAAACACCAAAAGAAAGTCAAAAGTTATAGCAGGGGTTGGGGATTTAGCTCAGTGCCAGAGCGCTTGCCTAGCACGTGCAAGGTCCAGAGTTCAGTCCTCAGCCCTGAAAAATAAAAATAAAAATAAATAAGTTATAGCATTAGTCCTAGAACTAATTACCATTATCATACGAGTGTGTTTCCTGCCAGCATTTTTTCCTGTGTGTGTTTAGATAACAACTCAATTTAGACCATATCTTTTATGTAATTATGCAATCTGGGTTTTTTCTATTATATTACACTACAGTTACTTCTCTGGATCTTTAGAAGAGTCTTAGTAAATACTAAAATCCCTCAATTTTTAAATTACTATTATATATAATTGGGAAAAAATTAATCATTAACTTGAAGTTTGCTTAGAAAATTATTACATATCCTACTAAGAGGCAAGGGGAAAGAAAATGTGGGACATAATCCCTTCCCTCAAACATTTAGTTTCAAAGATGGATGTATAGAGTTAAAACATCTGTATATATAGACATCTGTACATATAGAAGAGTTGGAGGAGTACCCCAATGGTAGAGCACTTGCCAACCATGCACAAGGCTGTGGGTCCAATCTCCAGCAAAAATAAATAAATAAATAAAAGAATTCATACTTATAGACAGGGAGAGGACAATAAAAAATCAAGGGTTCAGTTAGATCTTTTCAAATGTCAAAATGTATAGAAGAAAGAATACAATCGGACACAAAAGAAAAGACAGAATAAATGTTGGCTCAAATTAGCATCTCTCTAACCAGAATAACAGCTCTGAGAAATAACACAAGCACTCTTATCCATAGACAGAGTAAGAACTATACACATGCCTGATTCCGGGCATCAAGAGTCACTTGCTCAAAACAAAGCTTTCTCCACACACCAATACCTGAAATTTTACTGTCAAAGATTAATCTCCTTATTTCACATTCTCTGTTCCTCTTACAAAGCAAATGGACCTGGGAGTGCCAACACTTGACATTGGATGGCACCCTTCCAGTCTCCCTGTGCCAATGACAGACATCACTAATCAATTTCAGAGCTTCTGCCTTCAGAGATAATCTCAGAACCCTCAGCACAACACTCCAGGCAGCTACTACACAGTGAGCTAAATTGGAATATGAGTAGAAAACTATTTGCCATCCTTTATTAAGGATAGTAACAATATCCTTTATCCTTTATTAAAGTGATAGTAACAATAAAGTTATATTTGAACAGTAGTTGAGAGTCTTACAGAGCTTTTGTCACATCCATTATCTCATTTGAGCAGTTATTATCTTTATTTTTAGTATGCCAAAATGAAGGGCTTAAGATTTGCACAGATCATTCAATGGCCACTCTTAAGAGGTGAGTCTCAGATTATAAATGGAACCCTACCCCCATGCCCAACTCATTGCTCTCTCAAAGCAATCCCCTTGCACATTAGTGTAAAAGAGTTGACCCTTGGGCTGGAGCAGTGTCTCAACGGTTTCGGCACTTGCCTGGCAAGCATGAGGACCCGGGTTCAAACCCCAGCACCATGTACACAACTAAGTGAAAAGAGTTGATCCTATCCTGCTCTGAGAGTCAGTTTGGAGAGGGAAAATTATGCAGATCCTGGAAAATATTGAGGATCAGAAAAGAATGTTCCCAAAAGACATAGGATGTCAGAACCCAGAGACTGTGGACAAAAGAGATGCCAAAATTCTGCTAAAACCCTGCCCTTTCCTTTGAAGAAGCCAGGAAATATGTTCACATTCCTACCTAGAACTGGTAGGTGACTGGAATTCTGCAGAGAATCCCATTGTTAGCAAGACCAGCTGCACCACAGGAAAGCCCTGGCGGGATTGAGCTGGACACTTGAGTCTGTGCTGATAGTGACTGGGGCTGTTCCGCTGTCTCAGCAGCCAAGCAGCCCTGCTTTCTCTCTCCAGGCTGGGAAGGAACAGAGCCAGCCGGACAGTACTCCCAAGGTCTACCCCAGTTTCCAAACACCCCATGGAAAAGTCACGTCCGCCAACCACTTTCTCCTTTGATGCTTCAAACTCAACTCTCAGACACCCTTGGGTCACTCCATGATCCACAGGTCCTGTCACCTGGCTCCAGATGTACAGGAGGGGCTCCATAGGTATACAAGGGGCTCCCCACACAGAGATCCTGCAGATGTCTGATATGTAGTGTGTGCTTGCATATATGTCCAAGGACACACATCCACTGTCCCTCCAATCTAATCCAATCCAATATCAAAAGTGCAATGGTCCCAAAAGTGTTTTAAAACACCAGAATTAGATAGCGCGTTGAATTTGAGGTTAACATACGGATTTTTTACTTTAAAAGGCCAGATTTTCACAACAAACACGTGTTGCCATAGACACAGCATAAGCCTATGTAAACTTTCAGGCATTCATATTCATAGAAACTCCCGAAGCAAGACCAAATGTTGGCCCTAACATTCTTGTTCTTGCCAACTTCCAAATAGTGCACAAATTATGCCAAAAATAAATGGGTGTGACTAATACAAGTTTAGAACTTTTTTTTTTAATTTACCTTGAGGGCAGCATTTGTTGATATAGGAGCTGGGTGTGTAAAGCATATTTCCCCCTCTATAAATCCATCTGTTTTATTTACACTTCCTAAAAGACCTGCGTGCACATTTTTTCCATAAACTGTACAACTGCTAGTAATCACGTATCTTTTCAATCTGTGCCCCAGTTCTGTTTTAACGCCGTGTCTCTTCCTTTTTGTTTGTGTTCCATTAAGCACAAACTAAAGCAAAGTAGTTCAGACTTAACTCTTCTGGTACCAAATCCACACTCCAGGGTTGCGGAATTGTCAGCAAGCGCCTGCGAAGGCAACACCTCCAAGGTCTGCAAGCCCAGAGTAAATCCTATTACAAGCTCAGAGATGTCAAATTGGTTTCTGCTACTGACCTTCTTTCTTGTGACCCCTGTCCCAACCTTCCAGGCCCCAATCCCAAATCCCTCATTTCTCCCACACCAAGGTCAAGCTGTATGACGACTGCGCTCAGCCCTGAGTCTACTCTATTTTGTGCTAGATACTTGCTGCTAATTACTGTAGTCACACTTCTTAATTCAACAAGCGCCAGGCGGCTGGCAGCCATCTCCCCAGTGGGATGGGTCACCAGCTATCTCATGCAGGTCACTAAGTCGGCATTTATTTCCTGATAGGAGATGGCGTTATGAGGTAGCTGTTCCAACATGAATGGTAATCAACAATAATTAAAAGTGATACACCCATTCTGACTCATAAGATAGTGATAAAAAAAAAAATCCAAGAAGGGTGGTGGAAGGAGGGGAGAAAGAGAAACTGCTTAGCTATGGCATGTAGGTTTTTCATTTCCATTTAGAACTTCTGGGCCTTTGTTTTCTTTTCTCTCACACAGAAAGAGCACGTCGGCACAGTGACCACAATGCTTGCGTTTGCCATAAAGGAAAGAAATGTTTCCTCCCCAAGGCTGAACGCCTCTGTCTGAACAACTGATCGGGGATCCAGCTGCATCTGGAATCCCTGTGCTTTTGGAGGCTGTAACTATTACGTGCGTGAAGCCAGCTTCCAATCTCAGAAATAGGAAATCAACAACAGTCCACCTGAGGGGTGGTTTGGCCTCAGCAACATGGACTGACTGTTGCCCACCCAGATTACCAGCACCCACCTCGAGCACTCCTCTCTAGGCTGCTGGCAGCCCCAGTGTACACTACCACCTACCAAGCCTTGCTGGTAAGCAGACCTCCAGTCATTCCCACTGTGCCCCATGCACAAGTCAGGTCACAGGCCTGCAGATCAAGACTGTGCAGCTTGTCTGGATATACGCCCTCTTGCCACCGCCACTGCCCTGGTACTACCACATCTGAACCCAGAGTCAGACCTTGGGACTATAATTCACTTGCCACTAATATAGCAATGAAGTGTTCTCAGCAGAAACTGGAAGAACATAGAGGGAAACAGAAGAGGGATGGGTGGAAAACCAAGCAGAGGTTCGTGATTCCAGATCAAGGCCCAGCCTCAGCCTGATTCCACGCAGAGTTCTGGAACATAAAGCATCTACATGAAAGCCAGGGGCTGACGTTTAGTCCTCCTCCCACACAGTTCATTGCTACTGGTCACCTCAAGACAGAGGGAGACACTCAGTTCCTCTGGCTGTCTGTGCCATGATCCAAGCAGCTCCTCTGAAAGTGGCTTTGGGTGCCAGCTTAGAAGGAAAGTGAAACTGAGTGACAGGCACCCAGAACTGGTTTGGGGTCTGAGGGCACTGGCAGGGGCTACTACACACCTGGCAAAGTGAACACTGGTGATATTTTAACCATAATTTCCTAAACCAGTTAATGATAATGAAAATCTTAACAGCAGGTACAAATCAGGGGAGAGAGAAGCACTGGCCATACCTCCCATATAGGAAAACATCACAATGGGAAGTCTCCCTACCTGATGTCACATCTGGACCCCTGCATGTTAGTGCCATGTCTTGAAGTACCTAGGCACCCCCTGAGTGACTTTCAGGGAGACCCTTCACAGGCAGAACTTCTCACCAAAAATAGTGGAGCTCGATTTGCCAGCTGCTGGAAAGGACTAAAGATGGAATTTTAGTGTCCCCGTGCAGGGGTCTTCCCATGCTGCCCAGCCCAGACCTGGGAAGCCCAGTTGGGAAGTGGCCTCAAGCTAACACTTGAGAAGATTCACACCTCCCCCAAGGATAAAAATAGGCCTAGATGTAGCTCAGTGGCAAAGTGCTTGCCTTGCATGCACGAAGTCCTAGGTTTGATCCCCAGCTCCAAAAAAGACAAGATTAAAGATTAAAATAAACAGCTGGGAGGGAAAGGAAACAGGGTCTTCCTTCTTCTGCTTCAAAGAGTAGTGGAAATTGCCACCTTCCTTTAGGACAGTTCCCCCCATAAACACCCACCAACCTCCTCTTGCTCCTGTCATGATTTATTTTCCAGCAATGGGCCCACATATAATGAAATCTCACTAGAGTAATGATACCAATCAGACCCAGGACCTAATCACCTGGAAGTCCCGCTCCTGCCTGCCCACGCTAGCCCAGGGCCAGTTGACAAGGCTTCGAGCCAATGGAATCAGACCAGGAAGGGAGGGCTCAGCCCTGGACCATGGCCTCCTGCCTCCTCCCAGCACCCAGATTTCCCCACGTGCTTTCCCAGCTCTCCCCACAGGAGATCTTCTCCCCTGTACTCAGCCAAGCCAGATGCCAGGAGCCCATTTGGATTGGCTCCAAGCTGAGACTTGTCCTAAAGTAATGGGGGTGAAGGGGAACGGAGGGAAAGTTAAGGCCATTGGTTCCCTGTCATTTAACAGTGAACTTGCCAAAACAAAGTGTGCCATCTTTACAGGATTTGGAGTGGGACAGGAGGCGGGGGGACCCACTTAACCATTCTGATTTTAAGAGCAACTTCTCATTCTATTCACTCACAGTGTACACTGGTGGCAATTTTTTTTTTCTTTAAAGCAAAAACTCCAATAAATGATACCTCTTTCCAAATTGCCCTCAGTCTCCTCAGAGATGGCTCTGTTTTTCAAGAGGAGTACCTCTCTGACAGCTGGGGATTAACAACAATAACAGTGTGCATTTGTGAGGAGCTTTTAACTTTTCAAAGTCCTCCTCCATCCATCATCCCACTTTATCCTCCTGACAGCCTGGTGATGCAGGTGGAACAGGGATTACCAGGGCCAGCCTTTAGTGTAAGCAAAGTAGATTATGTACTCAGTGGATCTGGGGGCCCAGGAAGGGGCGAACTGCCTCGGAGAATCCCTCCCAACAAATTGCACCTGAAAATTCCCTTAACCAAAACAACCCTTCCATTTCACAATGCAGATGAGGCTTAAGAAGCAAATACCCTTTGGAAAGATAGCTCGTCAACCAGTGTGTGATGTGGGGCAAAATGCCAGCAAGACTTTCCTGAGAGCAAGTTTAATACGGAAAAGAAATGGGACACCCAAAGGGAATGCAGGGTAATTGGGGAAAACTTGACTCAGGTGTGTATTTAGCTGTGGTCACCCCAAACAATCACTGACCCTGTTTCATAAGTATTAAGACACAAAAAGGTCAAGTCACGCACTTCTTCATTGACTCATTCCTTGATTCAAATGATTTTTTTTTAATTTTTTTTTTATTTTTGAGCAACCATACAAGTTTTTAACAAAATAATATAAAATGTGTATAGATTCTGGATATTTCAATTACCCCCCAGGAGTGCCTCCCCAATCACCCACCCTTATCCCTCCCTTCCCCTTCTCACAATATCTCTAAAAAAGGATTATGTTGTATAGCATTACATCTTATCTGGATTTAACACATGGTAATAGACCAACTTTCTCACTGTCCAGGGTCTAGTCCCAACCTCCACAGATGAATGGAGACAATCGACCATTAGTTCTCTGGGTTAAGCTGATTTTACTCAGCATAATTTCTTCCATAGACATCCATTTACCTTCGAAGGCTGCACTATCATTGTTTCTAGTTGCTGTGTAAAATTCCATGGTATAAATGTACCACAGTTTTTGGATCCATTCGTCCAGTGAGGGACATCTGGGTTGTTTCCATAGTCTAGCAATAGTAAATTGAGCTGCTATGAACATAGATATTGCTGTGTCACTATAATGTGCTGATTCTAAATCCCCTGGAAAGATTCCCAGGAGTGGAATAGCAGGGTCATACAGTGGGCTCATCCCTAGTTTTTTGAGGATTCTCCACACTGCTTTCCAGAGGGGCTGTACCAGTCTGCAGCTCCACCAACAGTGAGTTAGTGTGCCTATCTCTCCGCAGCCCCTCCAGCATCTATTATTGTTTATTTTCTTCATCTTTGCCATTCTGACTGGCGTAAGGTGATATCTTAATGTGGTTTTCATTTGCATTTCTCTGATTACTAAAGATTTAGAGCACTTTCTCATGTATTCATTGGCTTGATCAATGTCCTCTGGTGAGAAGTTTCTATTTAGCTCCTTGGCCCATTTATCAATTGGGCTGTTAGTGATTTTTGTAGTTGAGATTTTTGAGGATTTTGTAGATTCTGGATGTGAGACCCTTGTCAGAGGAATCATAGCCCATGATTCTCTCCATTTCCATAGGAAAACTCTTGACTCTTTTGATTATTTCCTTGGTAGTACAAAAGCTTTTTAGCTTTATGGCATCCCATTCACTGATTTTTTACTTCACTTCCTCCACTTTTGGAGACATGTTGAGAAAGTCTTTTCCTACTCCCAAATGCTGAAGTGTTGGACCTGATTTGTCTTCTATCAGTTGTAAGGTAGCTAGTTTAATACCTGGCTCCTTGATCCATTTTGATTTGATTCTTGTGCAAGGAGAAAGATATGGGTCTAATTTCAACTTTCTGCAAGTGGTTGACCAATTTGTCCAGCAGCATTTGTTGAAGAGGCTGTCACTTCTCCATGTAATATTTTGTCCCCCTTTGTCAGTTGTCCACTCTCACCACTTTTATTCAATATTGTTCTTGAGACCCTAGCTGGAGCAATTAGGCAAGAGAAAGAAATCAAAGGGATAAAAATAGGAAGAGAGGAAGTCAAACTCTCTCTTTTTCCTGATGACATGATCCTATATCTGGAAGATCCAAAAAACTCCATCAGTAAACTGCTTGAACTCATAAATAGATTTAGCAAAGTGGCAGGATACAAGATCAACATGCATAAATCAATAGCTTTCCTATATACTAATAATAATAGGACTGAAGAAGAAGTCAGGAAATCAGTCCCTTTCAAAATATCTTCGAGAAAAATAAAATACTTGGGAATTAACCTTACAAGGGAAATCAAAGATCTCTTCAATGAAAACTATCGAACATTGAAGAATGAAATCCAAGATGAACCTAAGAAGAAAAGATGGCATGCTCTTGGTTAGGAAAGATGTCCCATGCTCTTGGTTAGGCAGAATTAATATAATAAAAATGGCCATTCTACCGAAAGCTTTATATAGATTTAATGCTAACCCTATAAAGATACCTATGTCGTTCTTTACAGACATAGAAAAAGCAATTCTCAAATTCATTTGGAACAATAAGAAACCAAGAATTGCCAAAACACTACTAAGCAAGAAAGATGAAACAGTTGATTTTGCCATTCCAGATCTAAAACTATACTATAGAGCCATAGTAATAAAGACAGCATGGTACTGGTATCAAGACAGGGAAGAAGACCAATGGAATAGAAGATTCATATGATTTTTATACTAGCTCTTTTTATGCCAGCAAAGCCGTGGGAGTACATGATAAAGACTCTGCCTTCAAGGAGCTGGCAGTGGAAAAGGGACAATAGGAGCTTGAGGAAGATATTTGAGATTCTCCCCTCACTCTAGGAAACAGAGGCGGCCTTTTATTATCACTGCCTAGAGAGAGAACAACAGAGTCCAGGGCAAAAATGAAGTTGATTTCAGAATTTTAGACACATAGCAAAGATTACTTTTAAAAAGAGAGACTCTAGAATTCTGAAATCTTGATTTGTATATCAAAAGCATCTTCTGCACATCTGTCTCAGAGAATAGCGTTGTAGATAATGGAGCAAGGAAGACTGCATTGCAGTGAAAGCCCTCCCTGCCCCAAGAGGTGGGCCATCCCACCACCTGTTCAGGGAAGGCAAGTTCCTCCTGACCTGTTCACATGAGAACACTGGCCTCAAGGGGTCTGGGGGACCAGAAACCCTGATTCAGTCCTTGGAATTTTGATCACCTGTCACTTGGTCACAGGACTTGTGATTTAAATATTTTTCTCCCTACATGCAAAGG
Source organism: Aplodontia rufa (assembly GCA_004027875.1). Lineage (NCBI taxonomy): Eukaryota > Metazoa > Chordata > Mammalia > Rodentia > Aplodontiidae > Aplodontia > Aplodontia rufa. Next base: position 21,002 of record PVKS010018478.1, read on the forward strand.
AAACTATGATATGGGGCTTTATAAATGTCACATTTTCTGTAATTGTTTTTGTGCTTGTCTTTCAAAAAACGCCTTGGCTTAACGGATTCCAAATATGATGAGGTTAGAATTTGTGATGGACCTTTTTTAATTGTAGCAAAAATTAGAAAAAAAATCATAAAATTGCCATCATCACATTCTTAGTGGTTCAGTAGTGTTAAGTATATTCATGTGGTTGTGAGGCAGCTCTCCAGAAGTTTCTCACCTTGCAGAACTGAAACTCTCTACCTATTAAATAACTTTCCTTTGTCCTTTACCCAGCTCCTGGCAGCTACCTTTTTACATTATGTCTCTATGAATTTGACTACTTTAGATATCTCATATAAGTTGGAACATACAGAATTTGTCCTTTGGTGACCAGCTTATTTCATTTAGCATGTTCTCAAGGTTTATCCATGTTGTACCATGTGTCAGAATTTCCTTCCTTCCCATTCCTACAGAATGGGAGAAAATCTTTGCCTGCTATGCCTCCAACAGGGAACTAATAGCCAGAATATATAAGAACTCAAAAAATTGAACTCCAAAACCACAAATAATCCAATCAATAAATGGGCTAGGGAACTAGACAGAAACTTCTTGACAGAAGTCCAAAAGCCAAAAAAAATGAGAAAATGTTCTATATCACTAGCAATCAGAGAAATGCAAATCAAAACTTCACTAAGATTCCACCTCACTCTAGTCAGAGTGGTAAAAAGGAAGAATATGAACAGTAACAGATGCTGGAGAGGTTGTGGGAAGAAAGGAGTACTATTACACTGTTGGTGGGACTGCGAACTTGTACAGCCCCTCTGGAAAGCAGTGTAGAGATTCCTCAAAAAACTAGGGCTGGAACCACCTTATGACCCAGCTATCCCACTCCTGGATATTTTCCCAAAAGAGCTAGAATCAGCATACTACAGAGACACAGCTACATCAATGTTTATAGTAGCTCAATTTACAATAGCTAAACTATAGAACGAACCCAGATGCCCCTTGCTAGATGAGTGGATTCAAAAATTCTGGTATATATACACAATGGAGTTCCACTCTGCTATTAGAGAGAATGATAATATGGCATTCGCAGCCAAATGGATGGAGATGGAAAAAAATATGCTGAGTGAAATATCCCAAACTCAGAGACTTAAGAGCTAAATGTCTTTTCTCATATGTGGAAGTTAGAGTAAAATCTAAGACGGGATGAAAGTTAGCTAAGCTTAAATAATAATCTCAACATAGGTGAAATTTCAAATAAGCAGAGGGAATCATAATTATGAAGGTTGGGGGAGAAGGGAGGGAGGCAGGGAGGAGAGTGTGGGATTAGGGGGGTTATCAATGCAACTGGGAAATCTCGATTCCCATGGGAAGCTCAACTATACACAGGCAGGCAGAGAAACTCAGAAATTTCAAAATTTAATACACATGTATGTGTTTGTTTCTATCTATAACATGGAGGTAGTGCAGAGAAGGCATGAGAGTGGAGACTAGACAAAGTGGGGAGATCCTGGACTAAGATCGGCTATAACATAATTCATCAATATCCATGTGTACATGATTATATAACAACAATTCCCTCCAATATCTAAGACTATGTCGAACAAATAAAAAATTTAAAAATCTTTTAAAAAGAAAAAAATAATCTCCTTCCAATTTTAAGGCTGGATAGCAGTCCACTGTAGTGTATACCACCCCTTGCTTATCCATTCACCCATTGATGGACATTTAGGTTGCTTCTATCTCTTGACTTTTGTAAATAATGCTTCTATCTACATGGATCAGCAAATATCTCTTTAAGATCCTGATTTCAATTATTTTGGATATATGCTGTTATGATTTGGATGTGATTTATCCACCAAGGGTTCATGTGTTGGAAGGTTGGTCCCAGTATGGCAATGTTAAAAGGTGGTGGCACCTCTAAGAGGTGGAGCCTAGTACCAGGTAATTTGGTCAGGGGTTGGGGTTTGCCCTCAGAAGAGGTTAAGGTACATCTCATGGGATCCTGAGTCAGAGATCAGTTTATAAAAGAGCACACCTGAACCATGAATATCTCTCTGGCTTCCTAATTAGCCATGTGACCTCTCTCACATACGCCCATTCCTGTCATGATGCGCTCTATCTTCAGATACTCACTAAAGGCCAAATCATTGGGGCTGCCCAATCTTGAACTCTCAGTCTCCAAAACTATGAAAAAAAATCTCTTTTCTTTAAAATTATCCAGTCTCTAGTATCTTGTGATAGTGACAAAATAGGGACCTAAATATACCCAGAAATAAGATTGCTGGTTCATATGGTAGTTCTGTTTTCAGTATTTTGAGGAACCACCATGTTTTTCATAATGGTTGTATCATTTGTTCCACCAATAGTACAAAAAAGTTTCAACTTCTCAACACCCCCACCTACACTAACCAACATTTTATTTCTTTTTTCTTTTTTGATAGTGGCCATCCTATTGTGGCCAATAGTGGCCACTCTCATTGTGAGTTTGACTTACTTTCTCTGAGGATTCATGGTGTTGAGCATCTTTATCTTTTTATATGCTTATTGGCCTTTGCAACTCAGTAACTTTTTTTTTAGAGAAAGAGAAGGAGAAAGAGAAAGAATTGACTTTATTTTTTCATCTGATTTTTGTTTTTCTGACACTCATTGTGTGTGTGATGCTGAGGTTTGAACCTGGGTCCTCATGCATTCCAGGCAAGCACTATAACAGCTGAGTGGTGGCTCCAGCCCCAGTAACCATTTTTGAAAGCATGATTTTCCAAGCTCTGTTTGGGGGCAGATCTCAGCAGCCATCTTCTAAGTTGAATGTCCCAGTAAGAAAGAGGCAGTTTCTATTTTTGACTTTAGCATAGACCAAAGCAGAGTTTCTCAACCTCCTCATAGTTGACACTTGGGTTAGACAATTCTTTGCTGTGGGGCATGTCCTTACCTTGTAGGTAGTAGCCCTAGCCTCTGAGTGCCCATGGCACTCCCTCCTCCACTTGTAACAACCAACAAAATGTCTCTGGACATTTCTAAATATCTCCTGGGAGTGGCAGGTAGTGCTCCTGGTTGAGAACTACTGGATTACAGTTTGCAAACTAGCATGTCTAGTTTTCAATTAGCAATAATTGCACCTCAGATAAACCTCATTGGCTACGATACTGCCACTGCGCAAAGCTTGCAAACTAGCATGTCTAAATCAGCAGATATAATCATTTTTAATTTTTGAATCAGCATTAAATGTTTTGGAGATAATCTGGCTTCTCTTGAGAATGTAGAGGACTGGGCCACCCTGGGCCTACATTGCCCTATGGCAAAAATTGGATAGAATGTGTTGCTATTGCTTCATCCAAGTTTGAGTTGTTGCTCTTTAAATAGAGTCCATAAAAAAAAATAAATAAATAAATAAATAATTTTTTTAAAAACTGTGAACACTAGCTAGATAAAGCTGCTTTCAATTTCTAGGGAATGTTTCTGCAATAACAAGAACAACACAACTGGGAGAATTTTCTTCTGCTGGACACAGCCATGTCTGTTCTGATATCCAAACACTGGCAGCCATCATGACACAAGAAGACACCAAACTCAAAGAGAAAGACAAAACGGAAATAATGGGAGAGTGTTGGGACCTCTTTGAGGTACACATTTTGAAATAAACCCTGGAAGGTCAGCCTTCTTGTGACGCAAGATGACAAATTATTAATATTGTTTAGACCATTCTGACCTAGGCTTGCTTTCGGCAACTTGCATTCAAAAGCATCCTACCCTATGTATGGGCAGATCAAACACAACCTAGTAGAGATTTTTTAGGGTCTTTTTAATGAATAATTAAAAATCATAAATGTTATTCCAATTTTTTGTATTGAGGTAATCAAAAATTTGTCAAGAGCAATAGAAGTGTGTCTTTGAAATTCCATTTTGTTTATCGTGTCTTAAAAGAATTTGCCAAATAGAAATAAATCTCATCCCATTTCCTGCTAATTATTGTTAATTGTCAAATTATTTTAAGTACAAGGTAACAGTGTTATAATTAAGGTTTCCCAGCACAATCCACCCCAATATCACTGACCCAGCCAATGGGTAAAAGTCACTCCCCTGAAGTCCAGAGGGATCTTGTAGTAACTCCTAACTCAGACCTTCAGGGAACTATTTCTGGGTACAAAGCCAGAATTTACTGAATGATTCCCTAACTACTACATTAAATAGGCTTCTTCTCCAAACATGGAGTAACTTGCCCCCAGAGAGACTCTCTGTTGTGTTTTCCAAAAATACGACTTGTTAATGACAAACCATTAAACTTCCTGTGGACTAATAGGAAGTGAAACTCTAAATGGAAAGAAATGCAAATTTCTGCACAGGAGGCCACGTGTGCAGGTCAGAGGAGCAGTTCACTGGCGAGCCGACTGAGTCAGCAGCTCCTGCTCCCCAGCTGCAAATGGGCACTCTGTCTTCTGTCTCCCCCAGCGTGTGGTTTCCAGGATTTGGGCTCAGAGACCATTCCGTATGCCAACTCCCTTTGGCAGGAAAGACATCTTCTGGCATCACCATTGCTATTCCCAGTCCTTCAACCCTGCCAACCTTCTCATGTTTTATCTATTTTTATTTGAATTGGTGATCAAGGGATTAACCCAGCTTATACAAATCCTATCTTCCAAAAGCCATTATGGCATAGTTGCCATTGTGATATTTCACTCTCCAAATGAATCGAATTGGATTTTAATGATAGTAGACTCCATTAAGCAACACCTGATTGTGTTATTTCCTGGAAATTTCATCTTCATTGTTTTCTCCCACCCTGCTATCCAAAAGACACAGCAGGAGAGCTATCAGGAGATGCGGCCAAATCAGATTGGATTATTCTTGAAATCGTGGTCACATTTTCTTCTGTTTCTAACAAGTAAAATGTCTGTTTCATTCATTCATTCCACAGGATACCCTCAATACAAGGTCAACTTCCACTGAAAAAAGAAACTTAAAAAACTATTGTAGGTTACCTAGCAATTGTAGGAGACTTAATTCTTCACAAGAAGCTCTTATTGTGGGGTGTATCATATACTTGTCATTTTCTATACTTATTGGAATTTATTTTGAACAGCATTAAAGCATTTTCCTCCTTAGAATGGAAAAGCCAATTTGATCTTATATTTATTTATATAACCCAACTTATGTCTGTATGGGGTCAAATGAAGAACAAATACTCAGTGGAATTTGTCACAAGACATCCAATTTTTCCCCCTACAACACCAGACACTAAGCAGTTCACTATTCGTTCTACCAAAAAAAAAAAAAGTGTAGCCTAACTATACGAGTCCCTGAGGACCACAGTACGTTAGTCTTGTCCACACTGTAACTCTGGGGCTATGCAACGCCTACTGTGTAATAGAAGTGATCAAACATCCTAACTGGAAGAATGAGAATAACTAAGAAGTGTCCAGCTATGGATAAATACCTTGACAGTGCATCCAACAATCTGCTAACCATTTCACCCTGCTAATCAATGGCTACCATAAGAAAAGGGAAAAATGATTAAAAAAAAAAAAAAGACATCCTGTATAAATGGTCATATGGCAGCTGGAGCAGTGGCTCGGCAGTTGGAGGACTTGCCTGGCATGCATGAGGACCCAGGTTCAAACCCCAGTACCACATACTAAGTGTTAGAGAAACAAAAGTATTAAGTGTTAGAGAAACAAAAACCAGGTGAATAAATAAATAAAATTGATTTTATATTTTCCTCATGCTCAGTCTAAATAAATAAATGGTCATATGGGCATAAGGGAGACTGGGAAAGATGAAGAGGGCATAAAAGAAATAGCAACTATGAGCTTGTGCACTGGCTCACACCTGTAATCCCAGGGTGAAATAGAAGGATCACAAGTTCAAAGCCAGCCTCGGTAACTTAGCAGGGCCTAAGCAACTTACTGAGACCTAGTTTCAAAATAAAATATAAAAAGGACCAGGGATGTGGCTCAGTGGTAAAGCACCCCTAGGTTCAATCCCCAGTACCAAAAAAAGAAAAGAAATAGCAACTTTGTCTTTCACTCCTAAATACTCTTAGTTTTCCCTTTACCAAATAAAATCCTCATAAAATAAAATCCAATAAATTAGCCTTTTCAATTAACCAGAATTTTTTTTTTTTTTTTTACTTTTTCATAAGAAACCGTCAAACCACAACTGAACAAGGGGACAGCAAAGATTTGTATCCCCACCATGACCCACCAAGAGCAAGGGCAACATTTGAGCCACGTCTCAGCACAGCAGACTTGAACTAATCTACGTTAATCTGCACTTCTAACAAGGGAACATACTTACTTAGCACCTACTGTGTATCCTGTCCTTCCAGGAACACAAAACACAAAAAAATACAGACTGCAGACTTACACTCTTTGAGGAGCTTACCATCTAACTAGGGAGATGAAACAGAGGTGGAAATAGCGATAAAACACAAAACGGATAGGTTAATGAGAAAAAAATAAGTGCTACACTTCAGAAGTTCACATAATAAATCTCCCTCTTACCAAAGAGAGCAAACCAAAATGCAAAACACGCTAATGAGAATCCTACATAATAAATTGTATATTTTACTGTAAAAATGCTAAAGGGATCAGTGGTGAAAAGACAGAGTTCCAAATTTCTCCCAGAAGAATTTTATATATTTTTTGATTAGTGCATTATAGTTTTACATAATGATGGGATTAGTTGTCGAATATTCCTAGATGCACACAAATCAGCAATACAATTTATTATCCCACACACACCCCTCTACCTCCGTCCTCCTGTCCCCTGATCCCTTGCCTTTCTTCCTCCCAGAAGAATTTTGACCTCATGCGGTTAAATATTTCAGAAGGAATTATTTGCTTTTTTATATCAAGTAGCTGTTCATGTATTATTTCTATAACCGAAGTGGAATATTTTTAAATATGTAGGATCAAAGTCTAATTTAGGTTTCTAACCTCCTCCTGAAGTCTATCCTTTCTCAACATTGTTCATCTTAATAAGCCATATTAAACTGAATTTGAACAAATGTTCAGCATGGAATATTTGAATAATAGCCTTTTTCTATTTTGATAAGTGCTCATTCACATACAGTAAGACAAAGCACAACGAGTTGGAAAATAAATGAATTCTGACACATCAAAAGCATTTTCCTTCCTCTGATATTTTATCTGTTTGTGGTCTGGATTTTGAAATATTGGAGAATGTTATCATGAATTCCAAATATAATTATGTGTTTCTAGAAAAGAGACATCATTATTTGATAGCATAAATGGCTTTGGTATGATATCCAATGTCATTTCCCCCACTTTGTTCTTGTAAGTTATCCTAATTGAACACTTGGAGGAGACTCAGGCTCTGTCCACACAGGCAAAATCAGAAATGGCATTAAATCTTTGATAGAACACCCTACTAAAAGATTGCTTCTACAGGATAACTAAATCAAAAGTCAGACTTAAAGGTGGGGGACAAGTACTAATGTCATTCTTCTCCCGTAAAGAAAATGACATCACCCCAAAACATAAGAGGTTTGTCCTCTATAGGTACAAGAAAAAAAAAGGATCAGGCTCACATCCTAATCATGATTTCACTCCACATGGAAAAACAGGCCCAGAGAACTCCAAACAGGGCATTATATCAGGTTAATACCAATTCACTCTCAACTGCAAGATTAATACATGCACACTGGGTAAAATATGACATACATATAAATATCCCTGGGCACTGGTTTCTGTTTAAACAACTATTGTACTTGGCTACTTACTAGCATCCTGAAGAGAGTTTCTGGAATTTTTTTATATATGTGCTCACATGCATTCTGGCCTCCGTGGGGGTGGTGCAAACAGCTGGAACACAGGTGCCTCCAAAACCTGCCATCTGCCTGGGCCTACGACCAGCATACAAATGCTCTCTCCTAGAGCTAACTGCTCACAAGTAATAAGAAGGGAAGTTCTTCTAGACCTGTTCCTGCCTTCCTGAACAGAACCCTCCCCTTCTTAGGGGAGCAGCCAACGGCTACCAGCATGAACCAGTCAAAAAGGGAGTTGAAACAGGTCCTCTCTGAGTGTGTGACAGGCCTCCTCCTTCTATCTCCATCACAGCCTGTGAGGACTGCTGGACTGGAAGAAAATGCTGATTGGGATCTGCTCCTTGATGCACCCTGTCCCTTCCATGTGGAATACACTCATTTTATTGTTTGATACAATAAAAATAGAAAAATCTGAACAACTCTCAAGGGCAAAGGCAAGCGACAGACACCAGCCCCATGATAAACCTAAAAACAAAGAGAGAGAGAGAAAGAGAGAAAAGAAAATCGATTTTATTTAGTTTTTTATGTGGCTTTTGTTGCTCCGACACTTCATTATGTACGTGGTGCCGGGGTTCGAACCCACATCCTCGCACATGCTGGGCAAGCACTGCAACCACTGAGCCGCTGCTTCAGCCCCAGGATAATGACTTTTTTATGATTTTTTTTATTTTATTAGAAGTATATAGAGATATAATTGAAGGGAAAACATTATCAAACCAAGAGTAATCAAGGTATATATACTTAGTTATCCAGGGGTAATGCCATAACATGGATGACCACCTTGGGTTTCACCTGCTGCAGTTTCCCCCAGAAGAACTCATCCGTTAAATGGGTATCTCATGGAGGAATAACATCAGCTGCTGGGATGGTTCCCCCATATTCCCACTCTCCAGTCTCCTATGAGTTCTTCATACACTTTCCCCCCTCCCCATCACCCCCATGCCTCCAAGTATCCTAGGAAGCCATCCCCCTATTACTCTGAGAGTCATACAATTTGAAGTATTGTTAGGTTAGCCATCAACCCTACTGCTTCCCCATATATTGTAGCATCCACAGATGAGAGAAACCATTCGACCCTTGAGGCTCTGAGATTGGGAGACTTCACTAAGCATAATTCTTTCCATCTCCATCCATTTGATATCAAAAGCCATAATATTGTCTTCTCTAATGGCCGAGTAGTATCCCATTGTATAAAAACCAAAGTTTTTGTATCCACTCGTTGAGTGAGGGGCATCTGGGTTGGTTCCATAATCTAGCTATAGTAAATTGAGCTGCTATAAACATTGATGAAGCCACATCACTATAATACGCTGATTCTAACTCTTTTGGGAGAATCCCCAGGAGTGGGATAGCTGGGTCATAAGGTGGTCCCATCCTTAATTTTTTGAGGATTCTCCACACTGCTTTCCATAGTGGCTGAACCAGTTTGCAGTCCCACCAGCAGTGTAACAGTGTTCCTCTTTTCCCACAGCCCCTCCAGCATCTGTCATTGTTTGTATTCTTCATTTTTGCCACTCTAACGGGAGTGAGATGGTATCTCATTGAAGTTTTGATTTGCATTTCCCTTATAGCTAATGATGTAGAGCATTTTCTCATATATTTATGGGCTTTCTGGACTTCCACTGGAGAGAAGTTCCTTTTGAGCTCTTTAGTCCATTGATTGATTGGATTATTTGTGAGTTTGGACTTTAGTTTCTTGAGTTCCCTGTATATTCTGGATATTAGCCCTCTGTCCGAGGTGTAGCAGGTAAAAGTTTTCTCCCATTCTGTAGGTTCTCTCATGATGCTCTTGACTAGATCTTTGGCTGTGCAGAAACTTTTTAGTTTAATTGCATCCCATTCATTTATTCTTGATTTTACAGCTTGAGCCATAGGAGTTTTGTTAAGGAAGTAGCTGCCAACTCCTATATGTGGTAGTGTTGACCCTACTTCTTTTTCTAGTAAGTTTAAAGTTGATGGCTTAATATCCAGATCTTTGACCCATTTTTATTTAATTTTTTGCGCAAAGATAAGGATCCAGCTTCAGTTGTCTACACATGGCTGTCCAGTTTGTCCAACACCGTTTGTTGAACAGGCTAGGATAATGACTTTTAAACAGTGCTGCAGTCATACTACATAAACATACTGTAAACACTAAATGAATGAAAAGACAGACTGGCTCAGAAGAGAACCATACATTTTTATTCAAAAGAATTGAGTAGAAATTTTAGATCTGAAAAACACATGAAGTGAAGGATGCATTGAATGAGCACAGTGGCAGAATGGAGATGGATGACACAGGGTAGATTCAATAAACTTTTAAGTAGATCAACAGAAGTTATATAGTCTGAGGAAGAAAAAGAAAATAAGATTGGAAAGAAAAAAAAGTCTCAGGAACTTGCGGGATAACATCAGGGTCTCAAAAGTGGAAGAGAAAAAAGATGGATGCAGAAAAAAAATATATAGTTTTGAATAAATAATGGCAGAATTTTTTCCATACTTGTTGTGAGTAGAAAATTAACAAAAAAAAAAAGATTATTGAAAAAGCTTCTCAAAATGGAGCCAGAAGACCATCACAGAAGCCGAACTTTTTTTTTTTAAGGGCTGAGGACCGAACTCGGGGCCTTTCGTGTGCTAGGCAAGCGCTCTGCCACTGAGCTAAATCCCCAACCCACAGAATCCTAACTTAAGGTACAATTCCAGTTTCTTCCTGGAAGGTGAACTGTAGTCACTTCTGCCTCTTGACCACAGGCACCTAGAATGACCTAAGTGACCAGAAAATGACATTGTACAGAGGCTCAGGGTGCTTATCAAGAGGCTATCAGTCTTACTTTGTGGACGTGTCCATTCCGTTTCTACATCCTTTTCATATCTTCCATTAGTTATGCAGTCCCTGTTCCTTCTCAACCTATAAGCTCCCACTTATCCTGTCTTCCTCAAAACACTGATTCAGAGCCATGTGAACCCATGTCCCCCAAATTGCAATTCCTAAGAACTAAAAATCCTTCTACTTTTGCAGTTTCTGAGTTTGAATTGATCAACAAATGAAAAGATATTAATTTACAAATCTAAGAAGCTCAGGTGATCTCCAAACAGAATTAACTAAACACACATACATACATACATACACACACACACACACACACACACACACCGATTAAACTGATGAAAGAAATAAAATGAAGAAAATATCTTGAAAGAAGCCAGATAAAAATAAAAGATTACATTTAGGGAACAAATCACTGCAGATTTCTCCCCAGAAACAATGGAGGCCAAAAAGCAGTAGAACAATATCTTTAAAGTGCTGAAGGAAAAGAATTTAATACCAAATTCCATAGACAGCAAAAAATATCTTCAGAAAAGAAAGTATGTCGGGCACAATGATGCACCTCTATAATCCTAGCTGCTCAGGAAGCTGAGGCAGGAGGATCACAAGTTCAAAGCCAGCCTCAGCAACTGAATGAGACCCTGAATAACTTAGCAAGATCCCCATCTTGAAATAAAAAAATAAAAAGGGCTGGGGATGTGGCTCAGTGGTTAAGTGCCCTTTAAGATTCAATCCCTGGTAAAGAAAGAAAAGAAAAGAAAAATGTTATGGTTTAACGTTCCCTCGAAAACTCATGTTGAAATTTAATTGTTATTTGACAATATCAAAAAGTGAGACATTTAAGAAGGGGGTAAGTTGTGAGGGAAGAGGGCTCATGAATGGACCAATGTCATTATCCTGGGACTGGGTTAGTTACTTCAAGAAGTCTTCTGATAAAGGGTGAGTTCAGCCTGATAGCTATCTTCCTCCCCGTCTCCTTCACTCTTTCTCTTCCTCCCTCCTTCCACCTTCACCCCTACCCTCCAGCCCACACTCCATCATGATCTTTTGCCCTTCTACTATGGGATATGCAGCTTGAAGGTCCTTCCCAGACACTGGTAAGGTATTTTGCATTGTCAGATTGTGACGAGCTTTAGGGAGCCAGGGGTGGAATATTATGGTGTGAATATTAGGTTTCCCCAAAAAAACTCGTTTGGGGCTGGAGTGGTGGCTCAGTGGTTACAGCACTTGCCCGGCATGCGCAAGTACACGGGTTCAAACCCCAGCACCCACATACACAACTAAGTGTCAGAGCAACGAAGGCCATGTGAAAAACTCAGTAAAAACTGATTCTCGCTGTCTCTCTGTCTCTCTCTCTCACTGTCCTTCTCTCTTAAAAAAAAAAAAAAACACTCGTGTGATAATTCAGAACGCTAAGGTGAAATTATTGGGTTATAAAAGCCTTAACCCATTCAGTGAGTAACTAGCAACCACAGGATGGTAGGGTGTGGCTAGAGGAGGTGGGTCATTGAGGGTGTGCCTTTGGGATATAAATTCTTTCTCTGGCCTAGAGTTTTACTCTCTGCTCTTTTTCCCAAAGTGATGTCTTGATCTCTCTGCTCTCTTTGCCACATTCTTTGACCATGATGTTCAGTCTCAACTAGAGCCCCAAAGAATGAAGCTGGCCTTCCATGAACTGGGACCTTTGAAATGGTGAGACCCTAAATAAACCTTTTCCTCCTAAAATTGTTCTTGTCAGGTCATTTAGTCAAAGCTTCAAAAAGCTGAGTCATATGCATGCCAATTACAAGATAAGATTACCTCGGGACTCAGTGGCCCACACCTATAATCCCAGTGACTCTGGAAGCTGAGGTAGGAGGATCATGAGTTCAAATCCAGCCTCAGCAATTTAGCAAGACCCTGTCTAAATATAAAACAAGGGCTTGGGATGTGGCTCAGTGGTTAAGCACCCCTGGATTCAATCCCTGGTACCAAAAAAGTAAAAGTAAAGATTATTACAGTAGGGGCTGGAGCAGTGGCTCAGAAGTTATAGCACTTTCCTGGCATGAGCAAAGACCTGGGTTCAAACCCCAGCACCACATACACAACAAAGTATTGGAGCAATGAAAGCCACATGAAAAACTAAATAAAAATTGATTCTCTCTTTCTCTCTCTCCCTCTGTTCCTCTCTCTCTCTTTAAAAAAAAAATTATCACAGTAGATTTTTTTAAAGACCCAATGTTATGCTAATACCAAAAATATCTTATTTAAATGCAATTATATTGATAAATTAAAGGTAAAATTATGGGAAATAAATTCCATGCAAATATTAATTTTAAAAACCTGGAGTAGGGGTTGGGAATTTAGCTCGGTGGCAGAGTGCTTGCCTAGCATGCGCCAGGTCCTGAGTTCGATCCTCAGTCCTGAAATAAGAAAAAGAAAAAAAAAACCTGGAGTGGTTATACAGAATATCAAAAATGTTAACTTCAGAACAAGAAATTTACCAGTGATCAAAGAAACATGACAAGCTGGGTGTGGTGGTGAATGCCTACAATCCCAGCAAATCAGGAGCCTGAAGCAAGAGGATTCTGAATTCAAAGCCAGCCTCAGTAACTTAGCAAGGCCCAAACTACTTGTGAGACCCTGTCTCAAAATAAATATAAAAAGGGGGACTGGAGAGGTGGCTCAGTGGTAGCAGCACTTGCCTGGCATGCACAAGGACCCAGGTTGGATCCCCAGCACCACATGTACAACTAAGTGGAAGAAAAACAAAACCAGATGAAAAAAGAAACAAAATTTATTCTCTCTTTAAAAAAAATAATGTGCGTGTGTGTGTGTGTGTGTCTGTCTGGGGATGATGTGGCTCAGTGATTAAGCACCCCTGGGTTCAATTCCCAGTACCAAAAAAAAAATGGAAAGAAAGAAAAACCATAGGATAAGAGGGTCAACTCACTAAGAAGACTTAATTCTGAACGTGTATGCACTTAACAATTGAGCCCCAAAATACATAAAGCAAAAATTGATACAATTAAAAGGAAAAATTGATGGAAGAAGTTACTTGAATGACAAAGAAATACACGTAAATGTGCTAAACTTCATCAGAGAGCAGGAACATGCAAATTAAAACTACATCAAGATATTAAACACCTTTTAGAATGTGCCAATACCAAATGCTAACAAGGATACGCAGCAATTGGAACTCATATACTGATGGCAAGAAGACAAAATGGCATGGCCACTTTGGAAAACAAAGTTTGGTGTTTACTTATAAAATCAAATATTTACTTGCTATATAATTCATCAGTCCTACTCCTAGCTATTTATCTTACAGAAATGAATATTTATGGTCACATAAAAATCCTTACATGACAGTTTATTCATAATCATCAAAAACTATAAACAACCCAAATATCCTTTATCTTGTATGTTCAAACAAACCATGGTAGATCTGTGCAATAGAATATTACTTAACAATAAAAAAAAAACTATTCATCAATCTCAAATGTGTTATACTAAGCTGAATAAACCAGATTCCAAAGACAACATCCCGTATGATTCCATTTACATGTAGACATTCTTGAAAAGATAAAGCTTCAACATTGAAGGACAGATCAGTACTTGCCAGGGAGAAGGGTGGAGGAAGAGTTGAGTTCAAAGGGACAGAATGAGGAACACCAGGGAGGTAATGGATCCATATCTGATTGCAGTGGTGGTTACACAACTTAGTGAGTTTGACAAAACCCACTGAACTGAATACCAAAAAGAATTGATTTTACTACATGTAAATTCTAGAATAAATTTTGTAAGGAAAAGTAAGTGTGATCAGAGCCTAAGTAGTAGTAGTAGTAGCTGTTGTTGTTGTTGTTGTTGTTAAGTGGGTTTCTTTTCCTGCTGTTTTTGGTTTGTTTTGCTTGGTACCAGGAATTGAACCCAAGAGCACTTAACCACTGAGCTGCATCCTCAGCCTTTTTTTAATAATTTATTTTTCATTTTGAGATAAGGTCTCACTAAGTTGTTAAGGACCTCACCAAGTTGCTGAGGCTGGCTTTGAACTTGCGGTCCTCCTGCCTCAGCCTCCCAAGCCACTGGCCCCTACAGTACTAGTTCTAAAGTCTGAAACCACCTAGAATCAACCCCAGACCACTTAAATCAGAATATCTGAAAACAGGATTCAGGCATCCATAGTTTGTAAAGCTCTCCAGATAATTCAAATACACAGTAAATGCTGAGAAACTCCATAATCAAGACCAGCAGCAGTATCACTCAGGAATATGTTAGAAACATAAATTCTGGGGCTGGGGAATGGCTCTTTGGTAGAGCCCTTACCTAGAACACAGTGAGATCCAGGGTTCAACTCCCAGCTCTGCAGGGTGGGGAATAAAAGCAAATTCTTGGATTCCAGTCCTATTGAACCAAAATCTCTAGAGGTGGGGCCCTGAAATCTGCATTTTTTTCTTTTTCATTGGCTCATTTTAGTTATCCATAACACTAGGATTCATTTTGACATAATTATAAAAGCATGGAATATAATTTGCTCTAATTCAGTGCTTTCCTTTTCTCTCCCCTCCTCCCTCCTCCTGATCCTTCCCTCCCTCTACTCTACTGATCCCTGAAATCTGCATTTTACCATATCTTCCAGATGGTTCTTGTTCTTCCTGAAGTTTATGTTCACCATTTATGTTTCCTACAGTGTTAGGAAACTCTACCACACCTGGGTGACCCCGGCTCCAGACTCTTCCTCCCCAGCTTAAAGGCCAGCTGAGCCTCAGTATCCCACTCTAAGCTTCATCTTAGACACAAGAAACTCAAGAGGCAACATGGTGGACACTTATCAGCACTTCTATTGTGACTTCGACCTTGAACCTCAACTCCTGGTTGTTTTGTTCACTCTTTATTTTGAAAGTTGAAGTAGCAACCTTTATTTCTTTTTTTTTTTAATTTGTTCAAATAGTCTTACATATCAGAGGGAATCATTGTTACACATTCTTGAACAAATGGATATTGGCAAAGCAGGCCAAGGCTGATGCCTGTTCATGATCTCCCCACTTTGAGTTCTCCTTCATCCCATGTTTCCCCTAGTTGAGGATTCTCAACTGGATTGATAACCCCCCTATTCCCTCCCTCCAGCTGCCTTGATATACCCCCAATCCCTCGCTCCCCTCCCTACCCCCCTCCCTTGACCCTCCCAGCATCATGGCCATGGTTCCCCCTGCTTGTGTAAAAATTCACCCATGTTGAGGTTATTATTAGCTTAGCCAACTTTCAATCTGTTTCTGATTGTGTTCTAGCTTCCACATATAAGAGAAAACATTCTGTCCTTGAGTCTCAAGTTTGGGATATTTCACTAAGCATAATTTTTTCCATCTCCATCCATTTGGTTGCAAATGCCATGATATCATTCTCTCTAATAGCAGAGTAGAACTCCACTGTGTATACATGCCACATTTTTTTAATCCACTCGTCCAGTGAGGGGCATCTGGGTTGTTTCCATAGTTTAGCTATAGTAAATTGAGCTGCTATAAACATTGATGTAGCTGTGTCTCTGTAGTATGCCAATTCTAGCTTTTTTGGGAAAATACCCAGGAGTGGAATACCTGGGTCAAAAGGTGGTCCCAGCCCTACTTTCTTGAGGAATCTCCATGCTGCTTCCAGAGTGGCTGTATAAGCTTGCAGTCCCACAAAGAGTGTGATAATGTTCTTTTTTTCCCACAACCTCTCCAGCATCTGTTATTGTTCATATTCTACATTTTTGCCACTCTGACAGGAGTGAGGTGGAATCTGAGTGAATTGTTCACTCTTTCTGAATGCTCTGTTAGCATTGTGAATTCTCTGGGTTTCTTTTTCCAGCAGAGATAGACTCCTATTTTTAACGTAGTTTCGTAGCTAGAGGTCATGAAGTAGACCTCCAGGTACACTGCTACTACATTCTGTCCTTCCATCAGGACTCCTGTGCCATCTACTATATGTCACCATAAGTTTTGGAACCTATTCTACAATCTCAACTGGATTTCCCTCTAACAATAATGCCAATTGAGCCATTCCCATTCTAACCTGCTGCCTGATGACACATCTCACAAATACATCCAAGGTCCAACATCCTCAGGTCACATTTACAACAAGTGATCATCTTTTAAACTTACATTTCCACCACTCCTACTGCTTTAAGGAAGC
Organism: Aplodontia rufa; assembly: GCA_004027875.1. NCBI lineage: Eukaryota > Metazoa > Chordata > Mammalia > Rodentia > Aplodontiidae > Aplodontia > Aplodontia rufa. The sequence goes on from PVKS010018478.1 coordinate 37,753, forward strand.
ACCAGGAACTTGAGAAGTTATGATATATTCAAAAAGATGCACGTCAACATTACTCGCCTTTCATAATGACCTTCTATCTTTCAAAGTACGAAAGCCATTCCTATTCTTGACATAAATGACATTGAGTCCTTAGGTCTAAAAAGAGAGAGAAGAAGAATGGGCTGCAGACTAGGGCTATCAAATCAGCCCACACTGGAATGGTGCCAGTGTATGCAAAAGGAACACCATCTTCCCAATAGTCATTAACAACAGCATGGTAAACTTCTTCTGGCCTGGTGATAACCAAAGCTGACTGAACACATTCCAACCATTCTGTTTGGTGGGAAGGCATGAAAGAAATTTATTCTTTGGGATGAGTAATTGTACATGACTGTTCTGTTCTTTTCTTTCTGTTTCCATTGCCACTGGCGTGATACAGACTCTTCACACCACTAAGCAATGTTGCTGCTGTCCTTGGTTAGTGCCCCTGGCTGGGTACTCTTCCATTTCAAGCCACCCTTCTCCAACCTAGAATGACTCTCCTAAAGAGCAGCTGGGGGCGGGGGTGCTGGAGTGATGGCTCAGCGGTTATGGCACTTGCCTGGCATGTATGAGGACGCAGATTCGAACCCCAGCACCACGGACACAACAAAGTATTGGAACAATGAAAGCCACATGAAAAACTAAATAAAATTGATTCTCTCTCTCTCTCTCTCTGCCCCCCTTTAAAAAAATAAAATAAAGGGGAGCTGGGATTGAATTACTCCTGTGCCAGTAGCCTCCAGTGCTCCCAGCCCACCTCCTCCAGCAAGACCTGGCTCTCTCCTCCTCAGGTGTCTCACCTCCATTGTGGCCTGATGGCTCTCTCAGTCTCCTCCACTCCCTCCCCAAACCCCACCCCAACAAACATTTTCCCCAGCAAATCTCGTGCATGTCTCCTGCCATCTCCATGTCTGCTTCTTTGAACTGACACAAATGGGAGAGAAAAAAAAATTTCCTGGACAAGTTTGTAAATTCATCCCAGACTGCAAAGAGTTGGAAAGTACTTCTCTAAAGGAAATTCTCACATAAAACACTCCAAGATCATCAATGTACCTATAATCTAGCTAATTCTTCCTATTGATGGCTACATTCTCCCAGTTTACAGACGCAATGCCTAAGCCTCAAGAGGTTGCGTGAATTATCTAAAGGTCACAGAGCTCAGTGATAAAATCAGGATTCTTGACTCAAAGCCCCATTGTTCACCCAACTAAACTTTAGTAGATTGAAATGAGCCACGGGTGTTTCAAACATGGTATATCTGGCTGGAGCAGTGGCTCGGTGGTTACGCTGCTTGCTTTGCATGCACAGGGGTGCAAGGTCAAACTCCAACACCCCCTACGCAACAAAGTGTCAGAGCAACAAAAGCCACATGAAAAATTAAATAAAAATTAACACTCTCTCTCTCTCTCACTGTCCCTCTCTCTCAAAAAAAAAAAAAAGCTGTGAGGACAGAAGCAGAGGTCTGAGAGTGAGAGGAGTGATACTGCATTGCTGGCTCTGAAGATGGAAGGGACAACAACCAAGGAAAACAAGCAGCCTCTAAAAGCTGAAAAAGGGCTGGAACGGTTTCTCAGCGGTTCCGGCGCTTGCCTGGCATGCACAAGGACTGGGTTCAAACCCCATACACAACTAAGTGTCAGAGAAATGAAAACCAAATGGATGAAAATGGATTCTCTCTTTCTTTCTCTCACTCTCTCACTCTCTCTTTAAAAGAATAAAATATAATATTAAAAAATAGTAAAATAAAAGCTGGGAAAGGCTAGAGAACATTCTCCCCTAGAGCCTCCAGAGGGAATATGACACTGAGGACCCCTTGTTTTAGAATTTCTGACCTCCAGAACCGTGAGAAGATAAACTGGTTGTTTTACGCCACTAAGTGTGAGGTCATTCGTTACAGCAGCGACAGGAACCTAATACACTGAATTCTCTAGACACTCATCACTCGATCCTCACCCAGGACACACATGCACACTGGCATTTGCACATGTACACACCATCACACTTTAGCCTTAACACACACTTCAAACTTCATAGATGTCTCAGTTTGTTTGTGTGGCACTAGGGACTAAGCCCAGGGGTGCTCTACCACTGAGATACATCCCCAACCTTTTTTATTTTTCATTTTGAGATAGGGTCTCACTGAGTTACCAAAGCTGGCCTGGAACTTGCAATCCTCCTGCCTCAGCCTCCTGAATCACTGGAATTACAGGTATGTACCACAGAGCCTGGCTAGCTTATGGTTCTTGCCGTTTTCCAACCCATCCTCTTCTCCCG
>PVKS010018479.1:0-40042 GCA_004027875.1 Aplodontia rufa
GATGACTGGATTCTGGAATAATCTGAACCCAGACTATCTGAACAGGAAAGAGGAAGTAAGATGGTTCTGATAGATGAATGGGTCTCCAGACAATCGCCCATCAGCTGCGTTATCTGTGGTTGAGAAGAAAGACTGAAACTGAAAAATGAACCAATTATCACCACTAGTGAGAGAAAGAAAAAGAAATATGGAATGAACTAAGGGAAGGAAGTAGACAGTGCTGAATAATAACACATGCCATGTTTGAATTTATCAAAATTCCAAGAATGATAGCCATGGCTTTTTATTTGTTTTTTTGGAATAGTGTAAAGAAGAATTTTGAAATTTCAAAACTTGTGGCAGGAAGCATTTCTACAGAGATGCTTGCACTTGTAGAAATTGCATTACTTTCTTAAACAAAATTCTACTCTCATACTTTTTGTTGTTTCCCCAAATTTAGTTCTCTTTTGTTTTAAAGTAATTATGCAGTGTCATTCACTGCTGAATGAAATAGTCCCATTTATTTCTGAAAATTATCTTCTGGTGTACAAACCAACGTGGAACGAATTTATGCTTGTTTTGTAAATCCCAAATAACCTCTTGCTCACTCGCCATCCATCATCGCTGCCTAGTAATCACAGCAGCTCCAGCGCAGGGGGAAGCCCAGAACAACCATGGGAGTCACGTGATCACTGCCACCCGTGAACACTGCTGGCCCTGGCGATGATTAAAAGCAGTCCGACCTTTGCAGGTTTAAGCATCACTTTTTTTTTTTCCAAAGAGAGAGGGAGAAAATGAGAGAATCAATTTTTATTTTTTTTAATCTGGCATTGGTTGCTCTGACATTTAGTTGTGGTTTCTCTGACAGTTAGTTGTGTACGTGGTGCTGGGGTTCAAATCCAGGTCCTTGTGCATCCCGGGCAAGCACTTGAACCACTGAGCCAGGGCCCCAGCCCTAAGCATTCTTTTGATTCTCTGCAAGGGGGGGCCTCCCCTTACTCACCTCACTGGGACTGAACCACAGGACACCTCTGCAGACCTGCTGCTTTTATCCTGATGCAAACCAGAAACATTTCCTTTCGCAGAATGTGGCCTGAGATTCAGAGATGGCTGCGGTATCCTCTGTGACTTTCCTCTGCCCTTGCATTGCTCGTGTCCCACTCCATGATGTTGGAGATGGCTACGCTCTTACTTTTCCAATGGAGAAGGGATGATTTTACAAGGGCAGATTCCAAGCTGCCAAGTAAGAGGCCCGAGTTTCCTGCTTCTTTCTCCACATTCCTGAAATTGACCAGGAGAAGACCTCTCCCAGGTGCCCCATGCTACTTCATCTGAACCTTGGAGGAGAAATGGTGAGTAAGCCCGAAACAGCCCTAGCGACTGGAGCACATCTGCCAAAGCCATTTAACAGAACGGAAGACAGCCAAATAGTTATTTATGAGATATCAAGGTTTGGGTCTGTTTGTACACAGCGTTACCACGGGAGCATATAAAACAAAGGGTTTATATGGGCTGCTCTTCTCCCTAAACGTCCCCTTGAGTACCCTACAGCAGTAGGCCATAGGGATGTATTAGTTTACTATGAGGGCTGTAATAAATGAACAACACTCATAGTGGCTTAAGAAAAAACACATTTATTAACCTTAGATATTTACGTAGGTCAGGGGCACAGCACTGTTGCCACTGGGTTAAAATGAAAGAGTTCGCAGGAATCTTTGGGATGCTAAACAGACGAAATCCGGAAGCTGGGGAGGAGCTGGCAACACAGCGGATACCCCTTGACTTTGACCTGCTTCAACTTCCGAATTGGAGCCAAATCTCTCTGACCCGAACTTCCACCACTTCTTCCATTTTTCACAGTTCTTACAATTAAGTTGAACCTGCCCAAATAATCCAAGAAAATCTCCTTGTTTTAAAGTAAGCCCAATAGTAAATTTCACTGTCTCTGCAACAGCATCTTCAACCAATCCCTTTTGTCACATAACAAAGTGTGGTCTCAGCTTATTAGGGTTACCATAAGGAAACACCACAGACTTGGCGGCTTAAGCAGCAGATATTTGTTTTCTCAGAACAGATTAAAATAAATTTAAATTCAAACATTTAAATCTAAATGAATCAAAATAAATACATCCTGGAGGCCAAAATTCCAAAGCAAGGGTGTCAGCAGGGTGGGTCTTCTAAGGTCTGTGAGATATTTCAGGTCTCACCAACCTTTTGGTGGCCTTGGGAGCACCACCTTAAAGTTGCCATCGTCCTGGAAGGTCTTCTCATCATTTCCTTTCCACACATATCATCTGTGTGCTAGAACTGATCCCCCTTGTTGAAGACACCTGTCCCATAGGATCAGGGCCTATATTCTAAGGCTTCATCTTACCTTGATCATATGCAAAGACCCTCTTTCCAAATAAGACCATGATTACATAATTTGGGAGTTAGGGCTTCAGCATCTTTCAAGGAAATGTAATTCAACCTATAACTTATAGGCAAGTCTATTGCCAGAGATTAGGCAGCAGATGTCTTTAGAGGCAATTATTTGCCTATCAGGAGAGATTGTATCAACTCACAAGCCTGCTGAGGGATACGAAGACAGAGTCAAGCAGAACATAGGACATGAGGTAGTTACAGGAACTTTCATGTCCTTATATTGGGCAATAAGTCTTTGTGTGTTCCAGCTTGGACTCTTCTATACCAAGGAAAATTGAAGGAAGTTTAGTGTCCCTCAAGTTTGCTAGAACATTTTGGTAATATTGTCAGTGCTGAGTGTGTTTCAGGAGTGGTGTGGAAAGTAAGTGGGGGATTCCAGGAAGATACAGCTCAGTAAAAGCTCAGAAAACTCTAGAAAAATATCCTTTCTGTTACCATCCCTTCCTTCTCTTCAGGACACAGCAAAGATTCTTCTCATGTTAAGGCAACATGCAAGTTTTTTGTTTTTTATACAACTTTTATCCTGTTCATTGAGAGTAAAAAGCATAAAAAGATTCTACTCCCATTGAAAATACTAAGAATAATCTAATTCCAATTCCTAGAAGAACTGCCTAGTAGGATATAATACTCAAGAAGAAATATCAAGTATTGGAGTTGCTATATCTACTTTAATTTCAACAATCATTTAATTAAAATACAGCAAAATATATTTGATCTAAGCAAGTCCTAGCTCAGCAAATATAATTTTCACTTTCTGAAATGGTGGAGTAGCAATATAATTAATCTACTACCCTTTTATCAAGACCAATAAAAATTGGGTAATAAAATATAATCAGATTGTGCCATTAACAAAAATGAATTTTTATCATCTGTTAACAACTAAATAATAAATTATTTTTCAACAGCTTTTTAATGAGATGAAAGATAATCAAGGGTTGCAATAAAGTGCTGTAGCATCCAATTTGAATGATCAGTCTGTTTCCTGTGAAAAATGAAGTCTTCATATCTTTCGTTGAAATTTAAAATCTTTGAATCACAAGAATACAAGAATACAAGAATACTTGCTAAGCTTCTATTCAGTACTATCATTATCAAGACTTTTAAGTTTAAACATTTAATTAAACATTGGTTTTATTTTGTTGAGAAGCAGAGAAATGTAATGCTCTTGATTAAAGAATGTGGTTTATTAAAATACCTTATTTAATTCTGTGATCTTAGCATATTCTTAACTCTATAGTTTTATTCACAGCTACTCACACAATTTCAGGCACACAAATACACAGTATATACTCACACAAATACAAAGCAAAAGTAAAAGAAGAAAGATAATTGTGCAAGTGTTTTATGTTTCCATACCTGACTAACATCCAGATATTTCCAGCATAGAGGGACATTTCCTACAAAAGTCATCATGACTATTTAAGACCATTTTCTCCAAATTGTCTTTGAATCCATCCTGCAAGTGATGGGTCGTTCCAGGTATCTCTACCCTGAATGGGAACATTTATACTAGTTACTAGGAACAGACCATGGTCAACTGTGGGTAACTAACGCTTAAGAATGTGAAGTGTGGATCAGAGTCTTAAACCACTGTACAACACGCAATCTGCCATTTTTTAAAGTAATGGTAGGAACAATTGGCACAGAACCTACACTCAGGGTATTCTTAAGTTCATACTACATATTGTTATCCATAGGCACAATATGGTCCCCTAGTTCTCTAAAACTGGCTTGTATATCTGAAATTTTATACCCACCAACCCCTCACCTCCGGCCCTTGACAAACACTATCTACCATCCATTTTCATGAGTTTTTAGTGTGTGATTCAGTATTATTCACGACATTTGCAATGTTGCATGATCATTGCCAGCATGAACTGTAAGACACTTTTATCACCATGGCAGAATCTTTCTATCTATTGGGCTGCAACTCCCCCTTCTCCTTTACTGCCAGTCCTGGGTGACATTTAAGCTACTCTCTGTAATGAAATTTATTTTTAAATGGGAATTTAAAAAGAGAGAGAGAGAGGGATAGTGAGAAAGAGAGAGAGAGAAATAAACAAATTTTATTTAGTTTTTCATGTGGCTTTTGCTGCTCTGAGACTTTGCTGTGTACATGTGCTAGGGTTTAAACTTGTGTACTTGCCCATGCCAGGCAAGCATCGTAACTGCTAAGCCATCACTCCAGGCCCTTAAATGAAATATTTTTAGAATGGTCCAAAATACAAATTTCAGTTTGCCAAGCTAAATTCTGATGGAAAAAAAGTAGCTGATTTTTATTGACCCTACGCAAACTACGTTGCTATAAAAAGCATTCTTATAATATAAAACAATTTGTCTGATTAGTTTTGAAGACAAAAACTAATTGATATATTCATTAATTTCTACCAATCAACTATTTTTAAGTTCTGATGATGATTATGAATTATATGAAGATATTATAAATTTTATTAAGATACCTTGTCCCCAAATGCTTAGATGTAAGTTCAAGAAAGCCAGCATTGATAAAGACTTCTGATTTCAACTTGCACAAGGGTGGCCTATTAGAATATTACTCAGGAAGAGAAACAAAGTCAGGCTATCAGTGTAGGTGAAATGATAAGGGTTGATAAGAAGGAAATAGGTTGGTGGTCATTTTCTTTAAGGGAACCAAGGGTACCCACTGTTCCCAATAAATAGATTTGCCTATCAGCTTAACATCCCCTCTGTGAACGAGGATGGCTCATATACAAACATCTGCTAACAAAGGTATTTGTTGGGACAGATCCAAAAGGGCTGCAGTTAGGCTCTCTCAGTGAGACTTCTGGCAGGCAATACTGTGGTAGACTTTTAGCGTGCAGCCAAGTCTGGGAACTGGCTCTCTCATCCATGGTCAAAGCCAAACGCACTCTGATTCAACGCCTACACTCAAAGTCCTAAGCATGAACTCGTGAGCTTGTGCCTATTGACCTAACCTGTGGGCAGTGCGACTTCTTTGTTTAAACTGTACTTTGATAGGGCCTATTAAAAGTGGTGAGGTGGGAGGGGAGGGAAGGAAAAGGGAGGTTATCAATACAACTGGGAACACTCAACTCCCGTGAGAAGTCAAACTATACACAGGCAGGCAGAGACACTCAGAATTTCAATAATTAGCATACATGCATAAGTTCATTTTTACCTATTGCATGGGGGTAACAGAGGACACATGGGATCTGGGAATGAATGAAGCGGGGAGGTCCTGGACTAGGGTCAGCCTTAATTTAATTTGTCAATATCCATGTATGCATGAATTTGTAACAATGATTGCCTTCATCTAAGACTATGTCAAACCAATAAAAAACAAAACACGGCAAGGCGGGAATTGTCCTCTGGATGGGGTAAGAGGACAGACCGCATGCTAAGGGATGGACTCTCCACTCCAGGCCCCTCTCCCTCCTCCTGGGAGAAGTCTGATCCTACCTACCCTTTGCTTAAATAAGCCAGTTTGCTCTGACTGCTTGCTTCACTTTCCTCAATGGATCTGCTTTCTATGCACGCCTTGGCATTCTGAGCTGTTCATTCTTCTCCTCCATGGAACAGGAAGCCAGCACCATCATCAGCCCGGTGTCACCACCATTGTATAAAAGGGTCACCAGAAGAGACCATTAGGCACACATTTCCCTAACCGCAGGTACAGTCAGTCTTACACAGTCAATCCTGTGTGGCTGAGACTCGGCTAGAGATGCTTCCATGGCGTCTGCTGGGTCTGTAGGGAGGCCTCCTGAGGGTTCCGATCCTGTGCCCTCCAGAGCCTTCCAGGGTCTGTTCATTGTGATACCTTCACATCTGAGCCTTTCAGGTAGTGCCTAATACAGGCTGGTCCAGCTTGCAGACCAGCGCTCAGTTTGGAACGCTCAGATCCACTGTACCAGGGCTAAAGCCTAAAGGCCTGCAGGGGGACAGCCATCATCACAGGCTGTAGGCGGAGCACAGCTGCTCACCCCCTGGCCTTTCGGAGGTGCAGTCCCTGGCCAGCCCACTCCACAGCTCCAGGCCAGAGGTGAGGCAGAAAGGCTGGCCAAGGAAGGCAGCTAGGACTTGGCGATCGGGAAGCAGCCAAGCCTTCTGTTACCACTTCCACATAGCTCAGTGTGCTACTGCTCACTTCTATTTATCCTCGTCTTCATTTTGGTCATTGTAAATTTCACATACGCAAAAATTACAGTTCAAATGTTTAAATAATATTACTTAAGTGTGAAAATTACTCAGATAAAGAATATTATTATTCACTATTCCTTCTGTTTGTGAATCCCAGGACGATGTGTCGGATACTATACCAGTGACCAGGGATGAAAGGCAATGAGAAATACAGACAAGAAATAAGGAAAGCAAATGTGCAAGCAGCCAGCAACCGCTTGGTGTGACGGAGCGGACAGGAGATGCACAAGAGGGAGGGGACGGCTGATTCTCCGAGAAGGCCTCGCATGCTGTGGTTTCCATGATGAGTTAGGCAGGTAAGGGGAGAAGTCCCAAACCAGAAAAGGATAACAGTGTGCAAAGACAAGAAAAAGTGAAAGATGATACGGAGAACAGGACAGGAGAGGCAATGCGGAAGGCTGAAATTATCAAAGGCAAAGGAGGGAGAGAGTAGTCCCAGATGAAGCCACAGAACAGAACAGGACACGGTCACGCTGGTGAGGAACGTGAATATTCTAAAACCGTAGTTCATTATCACTTTAGGACTGAGAGTCCCAATTGTGCGTGTCTAATTCCTGCCTAAGCAGTTGCTCTGACGATGTGTTAACATTTATATTCTGCGACAGGCGACAGACAAATTGTGAGAACAAATGTGGTGCCCATCCATTTTTTCAGCTTTGATGGATTGTGAAGTCATGCACAAAAGTCCAAATTTATGAATTAAGCATTTGGCCTTGTGCCATAAAGAAAAATGAATTACTGATTTTTTTCTCAAATAAGATTGTTAGACTGCTTTTGGAATTACACATGAAATCCAAATTCCACAAAGCAGGAGACTACACATCTAGCGTTACGTTGCTATAATAGCTGTGACCTCGAGATTTCATTCATTACGTGGGACAGAATGAAGATGAATCTTTTGGAGGGTCCTGCTGATTTTGCCACCGAGTCATCTTGGCACTGATTATGTTTACTGCTTTGTTCTCCGGAGCTATTCTTGTAATCACTTCAGCAGCCGACCCTCCAGGCCCTTTGCCCCCTGGAATAGAGCATCTTTTTACTCCCTAATGCCTCCATAGGATGCAAAAGTTCAGTTATTACTAAGCACCCTTAGTAAGTTCAGTAATTCGTTTTTTTCTTAATCACAAAAAACCAAAAGTTTGATTCATAAATTTGGACTTTTGTGCATGATTTCACAATTCATCCAACCTGAAAAAACTAATGGATATCACACTTGCTCTCAGTATTTGTCTATTCCCTGTTGCTGAATACAAACTGTGACACATGGTCATTGCAATCTCACTCAAGTACCCCGTTTTCTGGCCACTGTCTTGTCTTTCATCTCCTACCAACCTTGCTCTAATAAGTGGTGGCCTCTGATCATTTCAGGATTAGCAGTCATACTTAGCAGGAGGGAGCACGGAGGAATGAGTCAGCTCATCTGGAGTACAAGGCTGGACTTTGATTTCAATCCTAAATTATTTAGCTGCTTCCACATCTATTTTCATTATGTCCCCTTTTGAAAAAATGAATGGTCTGTATCATCACATTCTAATATCACATATTAAAAGAAAGCAAAGTCCCTAGATACATTGGCCTCTGTCACTGTCACGGTTCTCTACTACATGTCGTTCTAAAATACCTGAGATTCTCCACACTCACTGAGCCCCACCACCATGTCTCCCTTGCTTCCTGTTTCACTCCACTTGGGCTTTGATTCCTCCATTCCACTGAAATTTCCCCGATGGAACACAAATGATGTGCATATTCTCCAAATACATTTCCCTGTCTCTTGTCTACACCTTTGATATTCAGAGCATTTGTTATGATTGATTTTATTCCTTTTTCCCAATATCTTCCACTTAGCTAGCTCTCCAGGAAAACCCAGTCTCTCCTTTCCAACCCTGCCTGACTCTGCATTCTCTTCCAAACAGGCAGCAACCAGGAATAATTATTGGTCCCTTCTTCCCTTTAAAAACTATTTCTCACTCCATATGTGATATCACCTTTGTCCTTAAATATCATTTGAGTGCTAGTGATGCCAGTAGATTCCACTTTTCCTCTGAATTTCAGATTCCTCTACCTGGTTTTCTTCTGAGCATCTCACCTGAGAATTCTCATAAGAACTTTCATATTAGCATGTGTAAGATGGAAATAACTACTGTTCATTTACCATCAGCAGCCTGCGTCTCCACAGAGCAGATTGTCCCCATTTTACCCATGTCAATGAATGGCACCACTGATGGTCAAGCCTAAATTCTATTTTTTCCCTCCCCTTTGGTGGTACTGGGGATAGATCCCTGGACCTGTGTGCATCTTAGGCAAGTGATCCAGCACTGAGATGAATCCCCAGCCCTAAATCTAAATTCTTGATTTAAATTCTAGATTATTTGATTCCTTTCTTTCCCTCCTAATGAACACAGTCCTCAGTTGACTTTATTGGATATAAATTCAAACCACGTCATGAATCTGTATCTCACCAACTCCATTGCACCAACCAGCCCTGGCCACCACCTTTCCCTGCCTCTAATGTTGCCATGGCCTCTTACCAGTGTCCTTGTCCTCCTATTGAATTTACAGCCAGTTATTCCTACAGCTGCTAAAAGAATGGCCTCAAAATATTCATCATGCCATATGACTTCTGTGGTTCAAATAATCAAAGAGCCCTGTTTCGGTGAGGCTAAGCTTCCCACCCACAGCTTGTGTGGCACTCCTGGTCTCTCCAGTTTACATCTCTCTTCATTCCAGCCCACTGGTTCACAACCCAGCTGCACCTTGGAATGACATGGAAACCTCTCAGAGTACTGATTCTTAGGTAAAACCCCAGGGAGCCCCATTAGATAGCTCCAATGTGTGCTCAGGACCTCAGTGTCCTAACAGTTTCCCAGGTGATTCTACCATGCACCAAAGATTAAGAACCATGCCTGGGTCTATCCAACTCACCTGCATTGAGCCCTCTGAAAGACAACAAATTCAACCCCTCCTCCACCACCAGTATACGTGATGCCCAACTGATTGAAGACAACCTGAGTGGGGTTCCCACCCTTGTAGGCTAACGATGTGAAAAATGGGAGCCAGCTCTTAATCAATGGCTGCTGGGCACGGGGTACATCTTCCCTCAAGGACAGTATTTTGTGTGGCGATTTCTACTACTGAGCCTCCTCATGGACTGATGCTGGTTTCCAGTGAAGTTCACATTTCTCCTTGGCGTTCTTCCTTAACCTTACCTTGTTCCATACATCTGAACAAGACGCCCCCTCTTAGTCTCTGCATCTAAGGAATCCAGTTTACGTCACCATGTTAGCCTCTTTGCTTATGCCTAGTGTTAGCTGTCCAAGTACTTTCATATAGCTTCAAATTTCACCTCCTGATACATTTATTGCTATTTTATTTAACTGTATCTTTTCACTCCTACAAGCTATTATTCTGATGATTAGGTCCATAGCATTCTATATTACACATTAATACTACATATTTATATGAGCATTTGTGTCTTTGTGTCTTCCCTACTACAATGCACATTCCATGAAGTCATTGATTACTTTTGCATTGTTCAAAATATTGCCATCAATGCATTCTCAAAAAGGAATTCAAGTGTAGCAATCAAGGAGTACATACTCACTAAATTAATCAATTAGTAAACTTTATTTGCTTTTTTTTATTTTTCATTTTGGAAGCCAAATAGGCAAGGGATCAATTGCACATTCTTCAGCTGCTATTTCTTGTTTCTACAAAAATCTCTCGTAGTTGAGGTCTGAGGAATAATGACTGGGTATATTCTACTGAGAAGTCATGGTAATCCAATTCCATCAGTGATTCAGCTATGTAACTAAATTAGGCAGGCAGTAATGCACTGAAAATGCTATCACCACCCAAAATTTAGATGTCAGGTTGGACAGTGGGATAAGAAGACACAGACTCACTGCATGGAGGCTGTGGTCTAATGATGAATGAAACATATATTCACATAATTAAATCACATTGAGATGAACATTAAGAGAAATATCAAAGCCTCAGTGTATGATAGCACCATGGACTTACGGGGAAAGGGACAGGAGAGGATTCATGGAAGATGTCAGCAGTAACACTGGAACAGGTTCTTGATAAAAGTCACTAAACAGAAGGGAATAAAAGATAAGGAGGTACAAATCAAAGGCAGAATGACATAAAATGTGTGATAATCTCTGGACACTCAAGTGGTTCAACATGGTCAGAACCTTGGGTAAAACTAAGCACTGATAACTCTGAGTGTAAAGTAGGCATATTTTGGTTTTGTCTAATATCGTGGAGTGCTATGAAGGGATTTTAGTAACACTTGTTATCATTTCCTTTTCTAAAGTGACAACTTCAGTTACTATGAAGAATGCTAAGTGTGGATTTTAATTATAACAGGAATTCACAAAACAATTACCTCTCTGTATTTCAGACAAAGAATTAGAGTGCGCTCGTCTGAAAGCATCTGAGGGAAGAAGTGGAGTCATGTGGATACAATCTAAATGCTGTTGGGTGTGGATGAAAGGAGGAGAGGATGTTGCCACAGAGGACAGGTGCAGGCTTGCATTCCACTGCTTAATGAGAAGTGGAATACCAGAGAAAACACTAAACCGACCAAATCTAATCCAGTCACTCACTGCAATTACACAGCTCATGATGTCTGACCATGTGCATTCCAGGTATGAGAAGGTAGAGTATTTTTGGTTAAGTTCCAAAATTTAGTCCTTGCATTTCATTCAGATCCTGAACTTGAGACCCAGGAATTTTGAGCATTTATCACTCTAATCTTCAAGTTTTGGTTGGAGGCTGTACACTTTTATAAGCAACTAAGGAAGAATTGCGCCTTTACTTTTCCTGATAGTATGAGGAAAGTTTCAGTCTTTGAATATCTGTTTTTCACATTTGTGCTTCTCTCAGAAAGATGGTGATTTTGCATTTTTTCCCAATCAGACATCTCTGCGTTATGCTTGCTTCTCGTTGCATGAGGTATCCAGAGAACCAGGAGTTGCTCCGACTACTACAGCCTAGTGCCTGTTACAACAACGTGAGTCTCTGGAATATTAATTATGAGAACTCATAGTCAGCTGATCAACAACCTACTGAACGTGACAGCCTTATAACCTAAATTTAGCATCCCTTGACTTTGAATCCACTCAAGTCTTGAGATTCGAATTCTTAAACGGTGTTGTCACGCAGCTGCATGACCAACCACCGTGCAGTCCCCAAGCCAGGCATCGGATACGCTCCACGAGTCTTCTTATTTACATTAAACAATGCTGACAGCCTGTGCATCTTCACCCACTGCCTTGGCCCTGAGGAATGATGTCCCTCACTAGTGGCTTTGTGCACACTTCGTTCCCAGAGTTTAACCAATGGTCGGTGCTGTGGCTACAGAGGTAAGCAAGAGGTGAATGAAACAGACCTGCTGGGTTAACTGTGTCCTCACGGACGTTGAAGAAATAAGCAAGAGTAAATGGATGTGTATGGAAGTAGGTAAACACTTCCCCGCAAAGATTTCAGATGGAGGGGGAAACAGCTAATGTTTTAAAATTGTTAGCAGAATAAGAAACTTGATGAGGTAACTCTAATTTGAATTTTGTGTACAACCCTATTGCACAAATACAATTTCTTCCGTGAACGGAGTACATGATCCCCATTTTGCATCAACTGTATGCTATTTAATTTGCCAAATCAGAGTTTGCTCCTTGACTCTACACAGTATTTAAAAGCAGATTCTTGACAAAATTTTTAAAAGTTATTATTTCCAAGAATCAATATATAATGCTGATTAATTTGATAAAATGTACATATTTATTTGTTGTTACATAAATATTGCTCCCCAAATCACTGATATAAAACAACATTGCCTGATTTGTCACATCTTCTGAGCCTCAGGAATCCAATCACTGCTTTGCTTCTGGAGCCAGGTCCCTTATGGGTTGCAGACAGGCCTTGGTCGGGTGGTGGTTTCACAGGAAGTGTAGACTGGCAGGGTTGGGAGGCGTGCATCTGAGCTCATTTGCATGGTTGCTGGCAGCAGCATACCACTCTTGAGCTGCTCCTCAGAGCTTCCTGGGGCCATGTAGATGGCCTCCCTACAGGGGAAGGAAGAAAGAGGGCAGGGTGGAGTCACAACACCAAAGCCCTTGTACCCCAATCCCAGGACTGACATCCCATCACTCTGCTATGCTCTCCTGTCTACGCCAAAACAGCTCACACTCAAGAAGAGACTGCCCAAGGGCATGTTTACCAGTGGCAGAGATCTTTGGAGGGCGGGGAAGAGTAGAGGCTGCCTCCAAGATACGTAAATCCCCTCACTCTAGACACTTGCCTTCCTAATTTCTCATTTGCCCATATGTGGCACAAGGTGGTCTTCGGTACTCCCCAATGGCAACATTAAAATAAACAGAGACAGAACAGATAAAAATCAATTCCAAGAGAAACAATCCAATTTATTACTGCCCATTAACTCAGTGGTGTTTGGGACCAAAAGTAACGTAGCTGAGTTTTCACCCCACTGTTTTTGTGGTTCTGGGTATAACAATGAAAGATTCAGTAATCTCAGGTGTAGAGCTTCAATTGTGTCCCACAGGAGGAGGATCAAAAACAATTAACAAAAATGTCTGATGGTGAGTATCTAGCTAATTGCAAGTGGTGTCTGGAAAGGAGAGTGCCTGCCATCGATATCAGTAGACAGTGACGCAAGCCCCGTATGAAAGCAAGCTGGTTACATCCAGTGATGTAGCAGTTAAGTCGGTAGTTGCCAACATAGACATGAGCATAACCACCACTGGGATTGCAATATTACAATCCAAATACCTAATTCCGCACAAATGCTCAAAGTCAAAATTTTGGGGGCGTCTGCATGAGGGGTGAATTTTGTAGATGATGCAGATGTGCTAGGCATGCTGAAGAGCCCCTAAGCTACAGTGACCTTGTACATCTCTGCTGGGAGTCCTAACCCTCCCCTTGAGGACTGGATGGAGGGAAGAGCAAGCCTGGTCCTGGCTCAGGCTGACTACTCAGTCCTCTTCCCCAGGAAGGGAAGCCACCATCTCTCCCTCCTGCCACCTCTCTAGTGCCATGCGGTAGAGCGCAGCCTCAAACGCTGATTCCTCCTCCCACCTAGACATGCAGCTGAGAGGGCAGGTCGCAGGCCAGTTGTGGGACCAGCTCCCTTGGTCCATAATCCACGTAAGCACCTTGTCAGGTAAATAGCAGGTGCATGGGGGGATGGTTTAATCCCTGAGCTTGCTGCAGGGATAAAGTTATGAAGTAGCATGAACAAGGTTTCAGTGAAAAGTTGGCTTTGGCATATCACAAGGGCAGAGAGATTTGGAATGCAGGACACAGGGTGAGATCCAGGTGACTTGGACTATGCCATTGCTATAAGAAATGGCAAAAAAAATGATAACTTGGATACAGTTGTTCAGAGAACATTTGACATAACTTGCTAATGGAGAAAATGCAAGTGTGTGAAAGAAGTTTAGGAATCACACAAGATGCTTAGAATTTGGTAGAAATGTGCTAATATTTTGAACAAGAGCCTATTAGACAAGGGGATTTGTTCAATCTTTGGGGGTTTGAAGTGTGATACATGTTATATGTGCTACGTAAGTTGGTTGCTATGTGGTGCCCAATATCTCAAAATTCATGGGAACAGGGATCTCAGCGCTCAGGATGCGTGCAGTGGAAGACACACATATAGACTTTGCATCTACGTAGCCATAGAGAGGACATGGATGTGGGACATAGATATCACTGATGGAAACACCTAATTAGAGATGAAGAGGCTCTGTTCTCATTGGCAGACTCACCAATTGTACACAGCACTCTGACTGAGATAGTGACTGCAAGCATCTAGCAACTGCTTCCATTTATTTATCTGTCTTCATCCAAGCCTCCTCTTCCACTCCCCCGCTCTGTCCTGACTCTTTGTGCCCCTTTATCTCGATCCGAGCAAGAGCACTTCTGCCTTTAGACCCTTGTCCTGGCTCTTCCCTCCCCCCAGAGCATTCTTCCCCCTCCACTCCTCTGCACCCAACTTCATTTCTGTTAACAGGAATAAACTGATTTTTAATTCCAATATCATGTACATCACACCAATGGTCATCTGCCCTTTAATTCTTCCGTATGTCCCCATTATTTCCAAACTACAAAGTGGCTGTCTCATCCATATTTGGATGTTAATTTTAATCTGCTAGCTGTCATCATGTAGGGATTTTCCTGTAAGTTTTATCTTAGGACTGGTTAAACAATGTGGATAAAAATGAACCAAAACTATGAATGAAAACTGCGTAATTGATCATCATTCATCAAATGAACCAAAGTCCTATTGACAAAGAAGGATTCTGGAAGAATTCTGGACATCCAAAGGCACCTTGATCATTGAGGGCTTAGATTGAAGGCACTACAGGAATTCACACCCCATGAAGCGTGTTCAGCCCAGGGGAGTGACTCATTTCATAGCTCTCATTCCCTGGAATAAAGGAAACGTTCAGTTTTCATGTATGCACTCTCCTGGTTAAGTGAATTTATTCATTTAAAAATTTTAACTGATAAATGAAAACTTAAGTATCCTTGTGAGTGTGTTGCTGGGGAATTTTTTGATACATATATAGGGTGGGAAACTTACTGAGTGCTTTCAGAAGGCTCTGATAATTTTTTTTCCTGAGGTTTAACACAATTTTCATGAAAAGGTTGCTCATATTATTGAAATACACAGCATAATTTTCGAAAGCTTTGTTTGTCCTCTGATAATGATTGTGCTAAGAGAAAATTAATCATATTGTGATCATTGGTGTCTAAAATAAATCTGAGTGGAGACACAGTGCCCCACATCCATACTGTTACCCTATGAGCCCCCACCTCTTCTAAGGGGAAGCCTGCTGGAAGAGGAAAAGTCTGCAGAGAGGAAATGAGACCAGATGATGGGTCTCTCTTATTCAGATTTCAGTTGTTCAAAATTTAAATCTACAGAACCACACATGGCTAGGAGGAACTGTATTTGAGTATTACTTTTTATTTTTTGAATAAGATAAAATCTTCAGGAGCGTATATTTCCATTTATTTGTTATGATTTACTATTAATTTGTAGAGAGTTGAAACTATTAATGGTTTCAATGTCGACTTTACACAGACAAAATATTTGGGGACATTTTTACTTGACTTTTAAGAACTCTTTTGAAATTTTAAATATCACTTTTTTAGATTCTCTTGGAATCTTCACTGATTATATGAAACTAAACTTTAGATTGGACAGGATGTGCCAAGATGTCAGGGTGTCTGCGACGTCAAACGACGAGGAAAGCACATTCTTCAGAGAAGAAGCAGATGCACGCGTTGCCTTTAATAGCAGAGTTGTGTTTATAATTAGAAAAAATAGCTGACACTTGGAATTTACACAATGAAAATAAAAATGAAGTTCAGTAAAATAAGTTTCTTCAAAGGACTTTGCAAACAAACAAATTGGTTCTTAGGGGAGAAATAAAATATAAAATTGAGAAAACCAAAGTGACTCAGTTTTCCACAGTAAGTTTTGATTAGGTTTTGTAAGGGTGGGCATAAGCTTTCCATCTTAAAATGAAACTCTGAGAATCATAAATTATTGCTATGCTAGCCATATTTTTAGGTTATTCCTCAAAATAAGCATTAACATAAAATTTTAGAGTTAGGCACACGGGATTGCTTATTAACTTTAACATAGTAAAATTTTTAAAATATCACTTGAATAAGCAGAAAGATTAGATGTAGTTTACCAAATATCTCCCGTTGATTTGCAGATGGTTGCTTTGGCAAAAATCCTTCAAGGATAACTGGTAAAGGTAGCTGCTGAATGCAAAATCCATTGATATAATTTTAGGCTATTCTGAAACCTCAAATAAGGAAAGCGGACTTCTAGAGATTCAAACTTTTATATTTAAATATACTGAAGTTTTCAACTTTGATATACATATATCTATTTAATAGTCTATAAATAGTAAAAAGGATCTCTGACACATTTCAATAGAAATTTTATTTACCTATGCCTTTAAAAACAACTGTGCAAGTGTAATGTTAAAATTATACTTTACTAACGAAATAAACGGGAAACTGAAAACAATCTCAGACCTCATCAATGACCTCCTGCTATGCAAATGAGTCAGGGTCTTGGACAAAATTAATTTGGGTCCTGAAAGCAGGAAAGCTCGGGGAGGCAGCTGCTGGTGCTTCTCAGATGGCAGGTGGGCAAGAGAGCTGGAGCAGCAGGAGCCCAGGTCCTCTCTGGAAGAGCCTCAGCCCCTGCTGAGATGCCCACTGCTTCACCCTGCATTCATCACCGTGATGAGAGGTATGGGACAGGTCAGTGACTCACTGGACCTCCAGCCAGGTCAGGGAAGTCCCTGGAGCTCTAGGTGAAGAGCAGATCTCTGTGTGGTACCAGAATCTTCAGAACTTGTGGTGATGGACACTCAGAATTCCACTTGTGAGCAGGTGAGTGGCCCTTCATTTCCTGAAGATACAAGTTAGCCTCCTAGAGGCAGGGAGGCCACAACTGAAAACAGTGCTAAAATCCTGTCGAGCATGAGGAATTCCTTTCTAGGAGCTCTCCAAGAGACTGAAGGGGAAAAGGAAAGGAGGATTCTGACGTGAACTTGGGACTGCCTTGGAATCAGCGAGCTCACTGTTCTGCAAGACTGTTTGGCAGTATTCTGCAACGGGGATGTGGTGGCCCGTGGCAGGCGCATCACCAAGCAGAAGCTCTGGCACCACGGGCAACCACCCTAAAGCTCCTCCCTAATCTCCCTGTGCACCCTTCTGCACCCAATGGAATGTGTACATATGGAGATTATACATATATATCTCCTATGATATCCTAATTATTTCCATCCTTGAAGTCGCAGGTATCCATGACTCAGGGACCCCAGGACACAAAGGACAGGGCTCTGCATCAGGACCGTCGGGTTGGCGAAGGGCTGCTCAGCACCTATCCTGGCCATGCTTGTCACAGCTTCCAATCTTAACTTCCTCCTTTATGAAACAGAAAGTCACAGTGTAGTCACACAGGGTAAGTGTGGGGCTTAAGTATGTGAGAAATAGGGGCGTGTCTGCGATGCAGAAGGGCAACTGTGTGGGGTTGAGAAAAAAGTTCTTGGACTGGGATCCCTGCACACATAGACCTACATTGCTTTCATCCAAACACACTGATCTCTAAGTCCAAAACATGAACTTTTAAATACAACTGGAGTAAACAACATTATCAAATATGGACAGTGAAACCTGGCGTAATGTAAATATCACCGTAAAGTCATGAAGTTATTCATGCACCACCCAAAAAATTTCAAAAGTATTTCCACAAGATTTTCTGCTCTGTGGTTTGTTTTACCAGAACACAATTACTGTCAAGAAAGCACCAGTATGATGTAGGAAGACCGGAACAGGTACCAGGCTAACTCCTTCAATAAGCTCTGTATTCTCTCCCTCCCCCAGCCCTGGCTCTCTCTCCCTCTGATGTGGGGTTTGTACACATTTTTCTGAGATACAATTTTAAGAGAGTAAAGCCACAGACTTTCAGCTCAGGTGCCTGGATAAAACCTCAATTGATACAAGAAAGAACAGCTTGTGCCTGAAACGGATTTGACAAGTAGACAGATTTGAATAGAAAATATTACGGAAGATGATTTTAAAGGCACATTTCCATCAGTGACAGGACCTAAAAGTATCATTAATGGGCTATTCCATGGCAAATTCTTGCTTATCAAGTGTGGGTATATGGATAATGAGTTAGAATGTGGTATTCCAACTTCTTCTGGAAGAAAAAGCATACCAAAAATGATGTTTACAATATTTATCAGAGTAAGAGTCCCAAAATTAGTTTTATATAGACACTGATAATAGCAAGGCAAAAACAGATATGTAATTGGCAGATTTAAAGAAGGAATAAAAATAATGAAATAAGATTTGATTGGAAGAAAAAACATAGACTACTTTTATTCTGAATTAAGTCTCAAACTGTAAGAACCACTTATAAGTTTTAAACTCCATTTTATACTAAATCTAAAAAGGAATCATTTTAAATTAAAGCACTTATATACTAATAAACTCTGAAAATTAGATAAAAGTCCTCTATTATTAGGCAAATAACTTTTCTGAGTCCCAATTTCTCCTAAAATATGAGCACATCTCTCTAGATCATGAAAATCATACATTTTGCAAATTAGTCAGGTTCTTTATGTTGCTATTACCATTTCTATTTTTTTTTCTTTTCAAGAAATCAATTTCATTTATTTTTTCATCCAATTTCTGTTCTTCAGACATTCAGTTGTGTGTGTGATGCTGGGGTTTGAACCCAGGTCCTTCGACAGGCCAAGCAAGCACTCTAACTGCTGAGCCACTACTCCATGCCTACCATTCCCTGTTTTACCTGTGAATCTCTCACATTTTCTAAAAATTATCCCATCCTCAATCTGCAAGCATAGATATGATTATCATAAACAAGTGTTTCAGTTCAAATCCATGTCAACAGATAATTCAATATAAATACACAAAAATGTGTAAAACATTTTTATAAACAGGATAGAGTAGAAAAATTTCAAATGAACAAAACCTCAAAACAAAAAAGTAACAATTCGTATTTTATTTCTAGAGTTTGTACCGCATGTTTATTTTTCAAGAGATAGTGGTAGTATTCAAGATATATTTAAGTCCCATAAGTACTGAGTACTGTAATGATTAAGTGAGTAAGAAAGTGTCACTTTCAATTTAGAGCTGACAGTCTCCTTTTGGTGTCTTTTGAAGCAGTTCGTTCAGATGCGTTCAAGTTTGCAGCTGCTCGCCCCAGTGGCAGCCTACAGTCCTCTCTGACAGCTGGTGAGGGGGGTTCTTATGAGAACTGCAGCCCAGGCTCACTGCCAGTGCCCACCAACATTTCCTACACCCTCCCAGCTTAGCTCTTGGACCACTGCAGTTTTGAGCTTCACAAGGTGAGCAAGGTGCATCAGTGTCCTGTTGTGGACATAAACAAGTGACTACACTGGAGCAGTTTAAACCAATACTGTGTTATTTTCTCAGTGCTATCAAGGTGAGAATCCCAAGTTGGCTGAGCTCAATACTGGGCTCAGGGATGAGGAGGATCTAAACCAAGATGTCAGTCTACTGGGCTTGAATTGGAAGGCTCGAGCAAGATTCTGCATTCAGGTGGCCAGGTGCTCGCAGTACCGAGCTCCTATCCATCCTAACACTGTGGGCACGATTTTGCCCTGTGTTGGGCCACCTCTAGGTCCTGGAGGTTTCTCTCCAGCCCTGTAGCTGGGATCCTACATGTTAAGTCCAGAAAATGTGGGGGGTGGGATTCTTCATGATTTCTTCTTCTCACTTCCCCGACTCCCTCCAGCTGGAGAAAGTTATCTTAGCTATCTGTTTTTAAGGATTCATATGATTAGTCTGGGTCCATCTCAATAATCAAGGATAATTTCCCTAATTTAATGTACAGTCTGAAAAATCTCTTTTGCCATGAAAGTGACATATTTATTTACAGGCTCTTGGAATTGAGAGGCTGACATTGTTAAGGGGAGGACATTATTTTCTCTACACACAGGACCACAACTGAGCCCATCAGACAGTAATTTAAAACAATCATTCATATGTCATCGCCAAGCAGAGCTCGGTTCCCCGTTCTTTTTCCTTTGCTGGAATGACCATGAGAGTGCAGGGGACAGAGGTATGAGTCCACAGGCTAGAGCTGCAAGTCACAGGGGATTAGTACCAGAAGTGGAAACCAAAATGTTTTCCTGGTTGGATCTGGCATTTGGGATGGAGAGATAGTGGTCCCTTTCTTTTTCTACTTTTTCTGTTTTGATGAGGAGAGTAATTGCCTGCTATCCTACGTCGGCCTCACTCTTTCATTTGGAAGCAGATAGCTGTTTGTTTGTTTGTTTTAGTTACTGGGTCAAGAGGTTCTTAATTTAGATGAGTTAGATGATGAAATTTGGGACCTTTAGGAATTGCTGAATTTAGGATGAGATTTTGGATTTTGAATTGATGCCACAATGAACTGGCACTTTTTGAGACCATGGTACAGGGATAAAAGTAATTTACATAAAAGGCTGACACAAATCTTTGAGGATCAGAGAGCAGATTGTGGTGAGCAGAATTATGACCAGATGATGTCTACACTCTAATCCCCCAAACCCGTCTATATGTTACCTTATCTGCTTCAGTACCCAGCACACATACATAGTTAAGTGTTTGAAAATAAATTTAAAAAATTAACTCTCTCTCTCTCTCTCTCTCTCGTTCTTTTTATAAAGATATATAGGGGTTGGAGCAGTGGCTCGGCAGTTTCATCACTTCCCTAGCATGCATGAGAATGTGACTTCAAACTCCAGCACCACGTATGCAATGAAGTGTTGGAGCAATCAAAATCAGATCAAAAACTAAATAAAACTGATTCTTCTCTACACGAAAAGACAGTGGATAAACTTTTGTAGTGGTCATTAGGCTGCATTTTGTCTTTTGAATCTGCCACTCCATGCCCCATTTCACACTGCTATTTCTGTGACCAGCTTTCAGCTGGGAAATCATTCCGAAGGTAACAGGGGCCTCATTTACGTTACCACTGCTTTAGAAATACACTTGCTCCACTGTTGTGAGCACTGCACAGCAGTGCCATGGCTCAGTGTGTGGAGTTCCCGCTGGAATAGAGTGCCAGCTGGTGAGGCCATGGCCAGGAACACCTATCCTCTGGCTAATTAGTAATTGGCACAGGTGGATGGAAACTCTGAGGTCAGAGGGGACCAATGTTGTTCTGGCCCTGTGAAGGAGAGAATTAGAAGATGGTAGAATCAGAGTCTGCTCTGATCAATGTGTGTAGGGCCACCAGACCTCACGAGACCCCCTGCTCTGGACCTCAGGCTCACCCATGAGGCACCGAAACGGCTGTGCAACAGTGTTGTTTCCCTCTTCATTCAATTAAAGCACAGGGGGCAGGCTGCTCACTCTTGGGGTGCCCGGGCGCAGTACCAATGAAATCCAAGTCACCCAGGACACAACGTGATGTACTCCACATCCCTGACCCTTGGGGTGCTGAGCACTAAAACACTAGAACGTTGGTGTCTGAGAGAAGTTTCCCAAAGCAGTGCTCTGCAGCCCTCTGGACTGTGCAAGCTGTGGAAACACGGCCCTTGGCAGGAAGGAAACACTAGGGGCAGAGGCAGCAAAGGGGTTCTCCACCTTAGGCTGTGCCCTTCTTGCCTATGGTCTCTTGGCACTCTGCATCATCCTGGGCAGCAGAGGCCATGTTGGTATGGCCAGAATTGTGCAAGACCAGACATAGAATCCATCACAAGGAGTTCTGCACCTGGCAGCTGAGGGTCAAAGAAAGATGGTCCATGGTACTCCCCTGACCTCTGCCCCAGCACTCAGGTCTAATCTCTGGTTCTAGTCCCCTACCTCTTGGTACAGAGGATAGATTCTGACACTGTGCATAGATTCCAGGGCCTAATATTGTTCTAACTTGTCTCAAAAGCAATGCCAATGTCAATTCTCACAGCTTCTGAGGGTTGAAGTAGTGTTGGCTGCTGGTACAGGGGCATGAGAGGCCCAGAAGATTGAGCGTGAAATCAGGTATAGACTGAAATGTAGGGATAAATTCCAGCCTCACACAGGTTCTCCTCAAGCTGACTTATCATGAAGGAAACCACAGAGCTGCATGGGACCTACATGCACGGAGGTTTAGGTAAGGCTACTTTCTTAGTGAAGCATGGGGAGGGCCACTCTAGAGGGACAGAGTTGATAGTCGTTGGAGGCAAATGTCTCTGTTGAAATTATTCAGCTGTGCCTGTGTATCATGAGAGCGGAAGAGATGATAGGAAGGCCAGTGGGGGGTCCAGTAAAACCTATTTACAAAACAGGTGGCAGACCAGGGTTGTTCAGCTATAGTTTTCTGACCGTAAGAGTAGAGTGACAAAGTGACAGATTGAGGACTTGTTGTAACCAAACCTCAGCCTCACACAGCTCTAATCCAAGGTTTAGGTCCTAGTTCCTCATTTGCACTAGCAGGAGGGTTAGTGCTCTTTCAATATTTAGGTGGCAGAACAAGTCTGAGGCAAAGGTTTGTCTCTGTCCTTACATCATATCTCTGAGACTGTATTCTGGGGAAGAAGCTGGGCTCCCCTGAGCAACACAACTGGAGTGTGGAATGGGGATAGAGGCCAGGGTCCTACCATGTCATACAGCTGTAGTGAGAAATTGAATCTGAGGCCCTGATTGTGTCTGATGACTCTTCCAGTATGTAGTTCAACACCCCAAAACAAGCACCAAGATCCATCCCCAAGAGTCTGGTACAAGGTCTTACCTGCTTCAAGGAATATACTAAAAAATATGGTGCGGTAAGGGAGCTACTGCTCCTGTCCACATAGGGCAGTAATTTCCAGGATGAGGCAAAAGGTTGGACCCATTTTTGATGCTTCCATGTAAAGGGATCTTCCAGAAAATAGTTTTACTATTTTATTTATCTCCTACCTCTCATCCATTCTTTCCGTGAAAAGAGGAAATAGATTTAATTTTTAAAGTGGGAAGAAAAAAACCAGCATGCCAAGTTCAGGTCCCCTCTCCTCTAGCATTGGAACTGCTTAAAAGATTCAGAAATGTCCCTCTGCTCTTCCCTGTCACAAATTTATACATGGAGACCACTTTAACGGAGACTCTTGCAGAGTATTTTCTGTGACTTTGCAAGATGATTGAGTCCAGCGATCAGCATTGAAAAGCCCAGTTGTTCACAGATAAATTCCACACATCAATCAGCAGATGTTTTTGTGAGCTTTCTGTTGGCTGTGACCAAAAGACCCGTCGAGGGAAAGTTCATTTGGAGCTCATGGTTTCACAATTCTCAGTCCAGAAATGATCCACTTCTCAGCTCTGGGTCCAAGCTGAGGCAGAACATCATGGAGGAGGAGAATGGCATAGGAAAAGAGTTCAAGACAAGACCACCAGGGAGCAGAAAGAGAGCTCCACTCATCAGGAACATAAGACCCCAAAGCACGCCCTCAGGGACCCTCCAGCCACAACCCATTGCCCACAGTTACTGCCCAGTTGATCCATACCAGTGCATCAATCCACTGGTTAAGCTGAAATTCCTGTAATGCAATCTTTTCATCTCCAAATGTTCTTGCTTTTTCTCACACCTGAGTCTCTGGAGGACACCTCATATCTATAAGAGTAGTTAAAATACTATTTACTTTTCCTTCCAATATTCACCATGTCTGTCTTCCAGTGGCTTCAGAAATATGACAGAAACTCTGTGTGAATCACCCTTAAAATGCCCAACGAAGTCATTGGTAGATCCAGCCTCAAGAGTGTGAAACTCTATCAATCACTCAAGAGGCTCTTGGTTCCTGAGCAAACTCAAAACTGCAAAAATCAGTGCATCTAGAGTTTTAATAATTTTATAAGTACATGGGAATTAAAACTTTAGTATGTTTCCCACAACCATTCCAGTAAAACAATCATCCAATAAGCACTTCCTGAAACCCCAGAAGTCATACCATTAAGATTGTCACTCAAGGGAAATTGGTTTTTTTTATTTGTTTGTTTGTTTTTTGAAGAGAGAGGAAGAAAGGGAGAGAGAGAGAGAGAGAGAATTAGAAAATAATTTTTATTTATTTTTTTCAACTGGCATTTGTTTCTCCAACACTTAGTTGGGCATGTGGTGCTGAGTTTTAAATCCAGGTCCTCACACATGCCAGTCAAGTGCTCTACCACTTAGCCACTGCTCCAGCCCTAAAATTGTTCAAAATAAAACCCATGTGCCCTGTGACCCAAACAGGACACACCCACACCCAATGGGTTCATTTCAGTGGAGAGTAGCTTTCAGCACTACTAGACTGTAGAGATCTGCCACCAGAGCATCTTCCCAAGAATCTGCCACCCTGCAGCAATGTGTGCAAAATGGTGGTGAAAGCACTGCTTTCTGGGCCATCTCAGGGACCATAAGAGATGCAAACTACATCACACATAATAAAACCTTTCCAATATTCCAGAGCTCCAATTCTTTGGGTTTTTATCTTAACAAGAATTTTAGCTGCATTGGAAATAATTAGATGTTTCTCAATGACTTAACTTAATACATAGAATCTACAATCTCTGTTAAGTGTTTTGGCACAAATGAGTTTAGCCCTTCCTGTAATAATGTTCTGCTCTCACGGATGAGACTCCTGTAAAATGCCTCTCATGCTTGAACTGGCGTGGGAGGCTGAAGTTTTGTTCCACTCTCCCGGGCATCCTTCATGTTCCCACCTTTTGCCATTCTCGATCTTCAGTTTCTGACTAGTTCTTCATCAATGCACCGAATCTCTCCAGGAGACCTTGCAAGGCTGTGAATTGAACTGATGTGTCTCAGCCACCTGCAAAATCAATATTTGAGTTTATTTTTAAAGTAACTTATCTCTGGCAAAGAAGTGGTAAGAAAAGATTTCCACACTGGAAGAGAAGCCTTTGAATCTGGTCTATTCTGTGAATAAGGAATTTAAGGTTGTGGAGGGTGGAAGGTTCGGTTTTTTTTTTTTTTTATCCCTAATCTGTCCCTTTCTGGTTAACACAGCATCTCTACCCTTGAGCACAGAAGTCCCACCATCAGTGTGTATTCCCCAAGCCTTAGCACTGGGTCTCTACATCTGTCATGATCCCATCCAAAAATAGAGCATTCAATTAGGGAAAATGAGAAAAGTTTATTAAGGAGTTATTTAAACAGTGTGAGCATGAGCAAACGAAACCAGCAAGAGAACATGACACAGCTCATGCTGGGGCTAGCAAGAGCAGGAAAGCTGTCGCCATCTGCAGTGGGCTGGAGAGTATAACCTTCACTCCCACCCCATTCACGTCCTTCACAGTCTCAGAATGCGACTTTCATTGGAAACATGGCCATTGTTCACAGAATTAGTTCAGTGCACTCTGAATTAGGGTGGGCCCTTAACCCAATATGACTGGCGATATGATATGAAGAAGTGCAGGGGCAGGAACACCGGTGGTAAGTCTCCAAGCCAAGGCACAGAGAGATGGGGGCCACTCTGGAAGCTCAGCGGAAGCCACGCAGCAGACTTTCCCAGAGCCCTCCAGAAGGAAGCACAGCCCTGAAGCGAGTGCTCCTGACTTCACGGGACTGTGGGAGGAAGTGTCTGTTCATTAAAGCCATCTAGCTCGAGTTTCTTTGCTCCATCAGCCCTAAGATCCTGACCTGCCACCACTGGGTCCAGAGAAGGAGCTAGTGTCAGGTGAAGGGGTAAGGAAGCGCAATTGTTACAATTCTGGAGCTCGGAGGGGAGGTCTCCTTGGAACATCCTGTCTCTGTGGCCCAGTCTTGCAGTATGCCCGCCTTGTGTGCAATGCAAGCAGAGCCTCCAGGGAAAAGCACTCTGTGCATGCAGTGCTTGGGGTTCAGCTGGCCTGTCAGAAAGTGAGCAGGGAAAGAGGGAGAGCGCATCTGGAGAGGCCAAAGCACACTCCAGTGTACTCCCTAGACCTCTGTTGAGAGCAACTCCATTATGCCATGTGCCAACTCTCTGAGCTGCTGTTCCAATTTTATGTTATATGAAGACATCAAGTGGCTGAATCACTGGCAAAGTTGTAGGTTCTGGCATGAATGTGGCTAAGTGATTGGAATCACTGTGGACCCATGTGTCTAGAAGACTTAACAAATATCAGCACCGCAGTGACACCCATGCAGTGTCCCTGTAGCCGTGGCCAGTTCTGGTGATGATCATGGGACTTCACTCCTGGCACCTCTTGTTGGACATTGACGCTACTTTGGGTGTGTGAACAACTTGACAATGGGGACTCAACAAGCCTAAGACTGGGTACACTCTTTAGTGTTTAGACCTGGTGCAGTGAGGAACCCCTCCTCCCTTCCCTTCTTTCCTCCCTTATGCTTATTTCTTCCTTTATTTTTCTCCGCCTGCCTTTTCTAGGGTAAGATGTTTTACCTGCTTGAGTTTAGATTCCACCATTTTTCTCTTGCTGCAAGAACAAGGGATGAAACTTGGGGGGCTTTTTGAGTTTCCATAGTGGGGAATGGGTTTGTGCCCCATCCAAACTTGAGAGATTTAGTACTTTGGAAAAGCACACTGCTACCAGTTCCTCTAAGGAATTATTACACAAGGCTCTACATACATTATCCATTTCCTTATTTTCAATTAATGTAGAAAATTCAACCAAAATGAGTTGAATTAATTATTACATAACATATTTTAAGCAAAAGATATTAAAGTATTTATGAATTGGAAATATGCTCTACTCATATAAATTCTTGGTTCTTGGACTTATGTTGCATTCAATGGTCTGCTAAATTAATTAGTTTGTTTTGACAACTTATAACACCAATTGGCTAAAAACGGAAAATTTGAAAACAATAATAAAAACCTATAAATTGTTTTATTAAAACATCATCAAGTATGAACTAGAAGAAACATAATTTAAACTTTAGAAATAAAATTTTGGCTATACAAACATTCTTACAATTCCTACATTTTACGATTTTTTTCCCTAAAACTTCAAATTGGATTTTCTCCTGGAATTAGTTTGTGTGAATATTATTTTAGATTGTACACCTGACCCACTCTTGTCATCTAAGATGAATAGAAAGCCCAAAAAATCGGTTTAACTCAGCTTCTAAAATTTCCACTCTATCAAAATAAGAATCAATTTGAAGAATAATTACTCATAAAGAGAATATTGCTTCCAGAAAACAGGTCAGGGAGTGAGCCCAACACTGGGACTCAGACCAAGTTTTCTGGCAACCATCTATTTCTGTCAACAAGGGACCCTCCATGTCCATCATCCTGGGTCCTTGGACCTCAATCATCATGACCATCCACCTCCATCATCATGAGAACTTTTTCCTCCATCACCATGACCCTCCACCTCTATCATGATGACCCTCCACCTCTATCATGATGACCCTCCACCTCTATCATGATGATTCTCCACCTCTATCATGATGATTCTCCACCTCCATCATCATGACTCCCATCATCATGGGACCTTCTACCTCCATCACTATAGGATCTGGTGCCTCCATTATCAAAAGACTGTCTACTTCTATTATCATAATTATCAGGAGGTCTAGATTGTCACCAGTCACAGCCCCCTAATACTTGTGGTCTTACCATTGCTGTCTACCTAAATTCATACAAACTTACAGCATTTCAGGGCAGTCATCATGTGCCTCAAACTTCCAGATCTCCACACATCACCTGAGCTCTAATCCCCTAAGGCGCTCCATACTTATATGTACATTTTTCCACCTCTCCCCAACTCTAAAAGCTCTGTGTCTTCTGGAATTTGAGAGTTAATAGTAGTAATCCAACTTCCTGAGTGCCCCTTCATCTTTTGTTCAAGTGGTAACCTGATTTTGGTTTGAGGAGAAGTATCTCTAATTGCTTGCCAATTCACTCTTTCCAGCTCACTTCAGCTTGTATCTTGCTCCTAACAAAGTATGCTTATTACCAAAAAACATTTAATATCTTAATTGTGCAATTCTGTGGTTGTTGTACATCCTTTCAAGGGTGAGGAAACTAGCTTGAATTTCTGGTAAGCCTTGACACTCCCTTCCATATTCTCCACTTTCTTATCCTAGTCACTTGGCAAGAGACAAATCTACTCCTCTCAATGCAGCTTATAGTAGCTGAAGAAAAACAGAATATGATTGGCCTCACTTTACATATCCATGATCATTGACCTGAGCTCCTTCAACTCCATCTGGACGTTGCAGTGTTACGTCTGTCCGTTCTCTTTCATCATATCTATCCAGACAATCTTATTTCTTCCCTAACCTCAGCACCTCCTCTTCCACTCTAGGTGGATGACCTTGCTTTGTTCTTCACTGAGGACAAGTGATCAAGAGAGACATGCCACAGCCTATCCTCCTGCATGAACCTGCCCACCAACTCCTCCTGGCCTTCTGGTAGTCAATGAGCTATTTCTGTTATTTTCACAGATTACTCTCCCCTGCTTACCACATCTGAGCCCCGTCTCCGATTACATGGCTTTCGCAATTCTCAGATCTTAGATCTGAGCCTTTTCTCAGGTATTTGGCTCCTGTAATTCTCAGTTCTCCCTCTTTCATCAAAGTTTGCTCTCTATTGGGTCATTCCCATTAGTATGAAAATACCATTAATTCATTTTCTTCTTTATAAATAAAAGGCCCCAAAACTTTTATTTTTATTGCTTCCTTACTAGCTACCACTCTGTTTCTGATGCAGTAAACATTTTTGAAAAAATAATCTATATTCTCCACTTTCAATTCTCCTTTTGTAGTCCATCTGAAACCACCACTCCTCCAAACTGCTCTTATCAGGGTCGTCAGTGACCTTAATGCTGCTAAAACCTACAGTCAATTTTCCATTCTCATTTATTTGGTAAAAAGGAATAAAAGATCTGAAAAGGGACTGACAGTTGGGAGCGTTTCTTCCTCCCTAATGCGCTGCGTTCCCCGCCAGGACGTCCTTCGCTGGTTTTAGTTCTAATCCACCCATTCCCCCTCTTGATTTCCTCCCCAGTGTTTGACTTTTCGGCGTTGCAGCGCTACAGCGTTGGTCCTATGCCACTTTTGTCTTCTATGTATTTTTCCGTATTTCACCCAAGTTCGGGGCTTTGCAAATCTTCACCATGAGGTGATCTCTCCAAATTTTAGACTCTACCATGTGTCTTATCCCCTCAGATACCCCACCCACAGCTTGACATTTCTAGAGATATCACAAACACTACATGACCCCAGGCAAATACCTGGTTAACTTTCCTAACTTTTAACATTAGCCTTCTACAATTCTGTGGTTGGGAACTCAATTCTGACAATTGTTCACCCTTGAATGATAGCAAGTGTCATTTATTTTTTTTCTCCTATGTGCACATCCACCAATCAAAGGAAAACCTCTAAACAATAATCAGAGCTGTGCTCAAAATATACAGAATTAGCACACCTCACCGCCTCACCATCTACCTGCCCTCTGAGACAAGCTACCTTCATCTGTGGTCTGAATCACAGCCACACCCACCCATAACTGCTCTACCTGTCCTGTGGTCTGCTCCTCATGTACAACCCAGCAATCCTGAGAGCCCACCCGGATCAGGCACTGCTCCGCTCCTAGCTCTCATGTGCCTCCTTTGAAATTCAGAGCTGCAGCACACCCATGGTCTAAGATGTCCCAGGGGACATGTGAACTTACCTCCTTCTTCTCACCTCTTGGCCACACCCACACGGGCAATCGCCCATTCCTTGCTGTCCTTGCTCTCAGACGTGTTGCACTGGCTCGGTCAGCTGCCTGGTACGCCTGTTGCTGGAGGCCTCCCCTGCAGTTTTTTGGTGAAATGCCTCTCTGCATCTGCCTGCTGTAAGCATTCTGGGCAGCCAGTGGTCTCCAACCATTCTGCCCTGCTGTTCCTGATCCTCCTTACCCTGGTCTCCTTATCCTTTAGTTTGCCATCCAGCCAACTGTACAATGTGTTTATTTATTAGGCATAGCTTGATTGATTGCTGTCTCCCTGCTAGAATATCACTTGAAAGGGCAGCAAGCTCACTCATCTGTTTCACTGATGAGCACTGAGATCTGAAGGTGCCTGTCTCTCTGCAGTGCTCAGAAGACATCATGAATTAACAGATTACTTTTCATAGACTGAGACAAAGTTTAGCCTTTTGATCAAAGCAGAGTACTGCCACCCCTGACAGGCCTCACTTTGAACTCTAAGTGTCCATGAAAATCCAGAAGGTTCTATTTCTCATCCCAGCAAAACAACTGATTTCATTCATACCAGTAGCCTGGTCCTTGCTAGAATTACATGCCCAGAACAGATTTTGTTTTCAAATTACTAAGAATTAATGCTCACCTCTAAAAGGAATTCAGTCTTACTACCGTATTGCCAGCTTACTCCAATTTTGCTTCAATTGTCTGACTTCATGACAGTATTAAAGCAATGTGCATTTAGGGGAACTACTTGCAGTTTTGAGATTGGGTCTTCTGCCAGGTTAGGATTGCCACACTTTCTGGCCACAATGAGCAGAGGCAGTGAGCCACAATGTGATCAATTGTTCAATCAGAGGAGAAAGCAACTGACGTGCTGCAGTGTGCTCTGTCCCCAGGGCTTCTTGGACATTGTGCTTGGTCCCTCTGTATCCCATCGTGTCTGCAAAATGCCCCTCTGTGACTGCTCTGTGCATGTGACCTCTGTTTTCCAATTGCAGTAACTCCCAGGAGACAGTCAACTGTATTACAAAACTGGCTTTGAGTTGGTCATTTTGCCCAACTGTGAGCTTACCCGAGTACCAGCAAGCTACATTAGGCTTCGTAAAAGGATTTGGTAGGACAGAGGGATCAAATGCATTCTTGCCGTATGACATTTTCAACTTCTGGTAGGTTTATTGAGACATCACCCATCCTAAGTTGAGAAGCACCAACCTGATGACACTGCATTTTCACACGAACCTATCCTTATTGCTTTGTGAATTTTGATTTCCCAAACTTGTGGTAAAACATTCAAATTCTCCTCAGTCTGAGGAAACTGTTGAACCATATTTTTTCTGTTTATTGCCTTAGCTAAGATTTTCAGTACAATCCTCTGCCATGACCTATTCAGGTGGGTAACAGAAAGGGTATGGGAATTTTTTATTATCTATGTTTAAATTTTTAAATAAAAAGCCACATAATCAAATCAGAAAGCCCTTTAAAGCTATAGAATTCTTTTATAAGGGCAGACTCTTGAGAAGATGCATAAAATCTAGTATCCTAATTTCTATGGAAGTGCAAGTTATTATTGTTCGTGGAAATGATGTGCGAAGCCCTAGCCTGTAATTCCTTAGAAGCTGTCCCTATTTTTGACAGAACCCCTCACCCCACCTTAGTTCTTCCCAGAGGTCGCGTGTGCCCGGTGGGCATGGGCAAGCGTTGACGTGGAAACATCATACAGTAAGATCGCACTGCCTTCAAGGCACTCTCCACAGTAACGGCACACTCTGTTCTTATTAGCACATTACGTCTTGATAAAGGATTTGTCTCAATAAGCCTGTAGCACTAACTTACTTGAATTGATTATATACATCACAGTTTAAATGGCTTTCATCTGACCCATTTTAAATTCATTGCTTTATAATTTCTTTATGAGACAGGATAAGTAGGACTAGGCAAAAGGATTCTCCTCTGTTATACTCTCATTTTATGTGCCAACGCATATTTTCTGAGTGCCAAAGTCAGTAAGTCGATTTTCTACATCTGAGGAAATAATTTATAAAAAAGTGTGACAAATGAAATTTATTTATTGAATTGTATAAGTAACTTACATGGTTTTTACAAAAGTAATAATTACCAACCAAGGATTCAATTGCCAAAAAAGAAAAAAAAGTTAATGATGCTTCTAAGAGCTTTGTCTTTTATAATTGCCTTCATGGTAGTTTAAGGACATCGGCTTCATTATGTCTCCTGGCTGTCTTCTCCTCATCTAAAGTAAATATCATGAATCTTCTTAATTTCATTCATAAATCTGCCACGTGTCTTCCCTTTGTTGTTAGTCTGTCCTTGGGTTGTCTTTGAGACATATCTGGGGCATCCTAACTACCACAGGCAGCACATTTGCAGTCCGTAATGGGTCCCCAAGAAGTCACCCTCCCTTCCTCTACCATCTATTCAGGGATTGATAGATTAGTGAGCATTTCTAAAAAATTACAAAATAAAATTCCCTCAACCAGCTTTCTTTCTTTTTCTTTTTTCTTTTTTTCTTTCTTTTGGTTTTTTTTTACTTTTAGTTTGTATAATAACTTAGCTCTTCACTGTACTAATCATGAAGATTTATTTGAGCCAATGCAATGGAGGTCAGAGGCTCAGGCAGGACAAGTCGTCTTGTTTCAGTCTCAAGGTGAAGAGTGCCTTCATTCCAATTAAACAGGTCTAGCATGAATTTCTAACCAATGATCTGTATTAGTCAGCTTTTCATTGCTGTGACAAAATGCCTGAGGAAAATCAATGAAGAGGAGAAAAGATTTATTATCTCAGAGTTTCAGAGATTTCAGTCCATAACCAACTCACTCCATTGCTATGACAGAGAAACATGGGAGAGAGGGTTGGGGAGAGGGACAGGAGAGGGACAGAGAGTGTCAGAGCAGTACTACTCACCTCATGACAACTTGGAGGCAGGTGGGGGGCGTAGGAGGCTCCTGGGACTACATAGAGCCTTCACCAGTGATTTGTTTCCTTTTGCTAGGTGCCACCTCGTGGAGTTTCCAATACCTCCAGTAACTCCATCAAACATAGGCATGAATCGGACCCCTCCGGAGCCAGTCATCCTCCTGAGGACCCCACCTCAGAACACTGCTGCGCTGGGGACAAGCCTTCAACGTGTGAGTCTTTGGGGGACATTCCAGATGCTATAGCATGTTTCTTCCTTGTTGTGTCTTCTGTGTTTATAATTTCGCTTTATTACTCTCTTCTTGACATGAGCATTCTTTTAGTGTACATAGGATATAGTGTAGCATATGCATTTCTTTTTTCTGAGTTCAACTTAGTTACCACAATTTGAATGTTAAGATGACCAAGATGCTTCTGTTAGGGCCAAAGCTGTGTTGGCAGCTCATCTGGGTCCCTGCAGCATTCCTTGGCAGGTGTAGCCACTGGCCATGCATACATAGGCATTGATCTCAGGGACAGAGTGAGCCTCCTTCCTGCCTCCTACGCAGGAATTTGAGAACAGGGTGCCATTCGCCCCTCGGAGAGCGCAGGGCCTTCGTCTCACCCAGTGTCCCTGCCCCTGTCATTTATCATGTTGGATGTCCCTCACACCAAGGCCTTAATGCCCTCTAAGCTGCCTAAGATAATTCTCCAACCTTTAGAGATGGACTACTCCAGGTTCGCTAGGACATGAGAAAGTGAAAGCCTGGGAAGTTCAGCTCTTCTGTTCTGAGCTCATGTGAGTCTGTGAGCTATGGAATGTAACTCGCACAGCCGGGCCAGAAGAGGCTTCCAGGTGTAGGGGACATCTCAGGAAGCAGCGCATCTTCCTAGTTAATTAGGTTTATACAAATCAGGCTGCTGCGCTTAGCTTTGCCCTTTCTAAAAGAGCAGGCGGGAATGCCATACACACCTGTTGATGAGCAACTCAGCTTGGAGTCTCTGAGAAAACTGTCATCCTCAGACTTCAGAAATATCCTGCTGAGTTATCCCTAAACAGCCTGCATCACTACAGCAAATTAATGCTTGTCTCCGAAATAAGTCCAGGTATGTTGCAATTAACACAAGGAGCTAAAATAGCAAAATACAATATTTAGAAATCAGGAAAAAATGTCAGATTCAATCATTTGCATCTTTATTAATTCAATAATAATAAATGTACTCAGTTACTTTGTAGTTACCTCATTAAATGTGAATTTAAAATATTCCTAAGTGGTGGGTCAGCAGTTACATACAGTGCTTCCTGGCATGCACGAGTACACAAGTTTCAAACCCTAGCACCATGTACACAACAAAGTCTTAGAGCAACGAAATCCACATGAAAAACTAAATAAAAATTGTTTCTGTCTCTCTCTCTCTCTCCCCCTCACTGTCCCTCTCTCTTAAAAAAAAAAATTCCTGCACAACGCTGTAAAATAAATACAAATTAATTTGTTTACTAATTTTGTTAAGCAATTAAAAGATATTTTAAGACTAGAATGGGATTCATAAATAAGAGTTTGTAAAAGATGCAGACAGATTAGATTGAATGCTGAAAATAACACAATGTTTGTAAGTTGCGGTATACCTGTGATCACAATAATTACATAAAGCAATTTTCTTATATCTCAGTTGTTTTTCAAGTCCTTAGCTTATTTTGAAAACAAATTTTTTGGGTTTTTAGTACTAGGAATCTACATGAACTTGACATTATTTATTTGAAAGTGTACAAAATTACCTGTATTTGCCTGGGAAAAAATAAAATGTCCAAAG
This sequence comes from Aplodontia rufa, assembly GCA_004027875.1. Classification (NCBI taxonomy): domain Eukaryota; kingdom Metazoa; phylum Chordata; class Mammalia; order Rodentia; family Aplodontiidae; genus Aplodontia; species Aplodontia rufa. The sequence continues at coordinate 34,485 of PVKS010018479.1, forward strand.
TGACTTAGAAGATTTTACAAATGAATTTTTTAAAAAATTTCTCAAAATTAGTCTTAATTTCTTTAACATAGGCCTTAACAAAGTCTAAAAAACAGATAATTGCAACATAGAATATTCAGGACTGAAATAGAACAAATTATATTCCATATTTTATAATTATGTTATTGATGTTATTGTATATGCTGTCATATATACATATATATATATATATATATCTTAAAAGAACCAATAAAAATGGAAAAATATAGATGGAAGCTATTCTTTGATTCACAAACATTGAAATATAATTATGATAATTAAAACAAAAAAGACTTTACCACCCAATCTGACTCATAAATATATGTTCTAAACAAAATATTCAGCAAATTAAACAGCACAGACCAGATGCAGAAAAATCGTTTAGACAAAATTTGAAGCAGTGTGAGCAATTTTGTCTTTCAGCCAAAAAACAACAAGTGGTCAATTCTTTAACCTGAAAATGAGAATCTTTATTTGTCTGTTACAATTGTGGAGCTACTAAATGAACAACAGACCAAAAGAATAAACACCAGAAAAGAAGGAATGCTGTTGGAAATGTTCCAAGATGATTTGATTGTCTAAATGGAAAGAACAACCTTCATAAAAATAGAATTGTATAATTTAGCATCTGTATCATCTGTATGCATTGCTCTTTCACCTAATAGTTGAACAACTGGAAAGTTTATTCAGTTTCATCAAGGAGCCTGAGAAAAACATGTGAGGTCCCAAGAAGTAATTCTTAGAAAATTCAGCCACAATTTTTACAAGAAATATTGTAAGCCTTTAATAAGAGATGTGAAATATGATCACAGTTAAACTAAACACTATAAAGATGTGAATTCACCACAAATAAACTTGTCAATGAAGTCTCAAAAGTAATTCTGTAGGTGTGTTTTTTTTTTCCCCAGAGAAGTTTATGAAATTATTTAAAAATTTTTTGGAAAAACAAAAGACTAAGAATAATCATGCAAACATACTTACCAAGTGGACTTACCCTTTCTTTCATACCTATACTAAAGAAGTTGTTTAAGTAATTACAATATGTAATCCTAATTGAGTGATTAGAAAATATACAATAGATTAACAACAAAACAAGAAGCTCAGAAATATGTGGAAACTGAGTACATAACACAGGAAGTATTACAGAGCAATAATGGGTACACAATGGAGTAGTTAATAAATTTAGTACTGGAATTATTACTTAACCACAGTTAAAAATAAGTAAGTACATTTTTCCCTGCCTTTTACATGCATGGAAATCAGTTTTAGGAAGATACTGACACAAATGTAATGTTAAAAAAATTTAAATAATTTCAGGTATATTACTTTTATAGCTTCAGAATTTGCAGTCTTTTAAAAAATACACAAAAATATAGAAGAAAAGAATGTATGTATCTTATATCTTGGAAATTTAGAATCTTTATTTCTTACCAATGAAAATAAAGGGAAAACCATAAACTGGAGAAAATATTTGTATCGTAAGTGATGAACAGTCATCCACATCAAATGGAGAGAAAAGAGGTAGAAAAACAGATGATAGCTGAGAGACAGGCAATTAAGAGAATGATAAATGATCCACTTAAATAAAAATTTAAATAGGAATTTAAAAGAAAAAAATCACATGAGTGGCAAGTGAAAGTATGAAATGTTCATTAATCGCCTTAGAAATCAGGAAAATGCACAGGAATATGATTTAAGGAAACACTCATCTCCAAAAATTAGTCAGGAGATGATATTTATTCTTAAAATATAAAAAAAGGAATGATTGTAGACTTCTATAACAAATATAAATGATAGAATAATTTAAAAATGGCACCATTATCAAAGTTGAAAATACTCTACGAACTAACAATTTCCCACGCAGTAATTTGCTCTACAGAAACATGTTCATGTTCCTCTGTCGATTTATACGTTTAAAATACAGAACAAAGAAAAAAATGCAAAGAAGTCAAAATCCCATTGACTTAAGAGCAGATAAATGAATTATAAGAGATCCTTAAAACAGCACATGACAATGGAAATACATTTCATTAACACAACATAACCTTAAAAAACAAGTCACAGAGAAACACGATGGAAGCATTTTACCTCAGTAAGTACCTAGGCAGTGTAATTATGGAATAACTACTTTGTGATGAACCCATGAGACATGATGAACATGAGCCTGATTATCGTCCAGTTGTGCTGATCAGCAGCTCCAGGAATCCACCGTCCTAAGTTGGGTGTGGGTCTAGTAAGCACTTTTAACTGCTCTTCAAGCTAAGCTGATCCATTAGCTAAGTCAAGACTGTTATATGTCCTACATCCAGAAAGAAAAGGAGAGGAGGGAGAGAACGTTGTGTCATGAGGAACAACCTAAACAGGCTCCTCTGGTAGCAGCATCACAGTGCTTGATGAATGAGTGAATGATCCTGAGGCCAGAATCCCAGGGGAAGGAGGAAGCCATGTGAAGTGGAGGTTGGGAAGTAGACAGGGGAAGAAGAACTGCTTGAGGGCCACCATGCACCTTTCATGTACCCCAGTCCCCAAGAGAAGGAGTCAGGGATTCTCAGAGAAGCAGTGGAACGTGACTCCATATGGAAATGCCCAGGTCTCCCAGGAGGCCTGGGAGCGCTCAGGAACTCAGGAGGCTCCTGATCTGGGTGAGACAGGAGCTCACAGCCAACCCAAGGTCCTAACAAGATCTGGACGTCAAGGGAAACACAGAAACTGTTTGAAGGCATCCGGAGCTGCAGAGCAACTGAGATACAGGCATGCAGAGATATTTTCTGCATATTCAGGAATTTTTATTTAATACTGAGCATTTTAATTTCAGGAATCACCTTAATGCAGTGTGTACACCATGTACCTGAAATAGTAAAAAATTAACAATAATTTCAGGAAACAGAAGTGCCTCATAATAGTTTAGCTTACTAGGAAAATATTTTGCAATGATTATCCTTCCCACAACAAATATCAACTTCAACCCTAAGTGAAGAATTTATAGATTGTGAGGTGCAGTTATTTTTTTAAACTTGTGGAGCTAATAAATGATGTGGTATTTTTCCCCAAGAAGGGTGTTGGTTTATTTTCACACACTCCAAGGAGCATGGGAATCACTGAATGTCTTGGGGAACATTAATAAAACATGGTGTCAACAGTTTTCAGTGCTGAGCAGCAATGGCAGCAGGCTCGGCCTGTGCACTGAGCCACGGGATATGCCTGGGCCTAGAAAGCGACACTGTTATCTCTGCGCTCCTATGTGACTACAAGCTGGGCGCTCTGTGCAACGGTGAATGTGCAGAAAGGGCCCAGCAAGTGCGAACAGGATTTTAGGCAGAGGCAAAACAGCTCTGAGTTTTGGAGATATGAATGAGACCACTTACACTCACAACCTGTCTCCAGCACGAAGCATGTGTATGCAGAAGATGAAGTTTACTTTAAGAGAGAAAGAGGGACAGTGAGGGGGATATCAATTTTATTTAGTTTTTCATTGGATTTTCATTGCTCTGATTCTTACTTGTGTACATGGTGCTGGGGTTCGAACCTGGATCCTTGCGCATGCCAGGCAAGCACAGTAACTGCTGAGCCACCGCTTCTGACCCCAGAAAATGAATTTTCATTCTCAAAATTTCCTGGACTGATTGTCTTCTCTCCTCTTTTAAGGCACTTACTATCTATCTTTCTTGATCATTAATGTAAATCAAAGTATTTAAGAAGAATATGCAAGTCTTCCTTGAAATTATAGTCTCTAAAATCCATCTTGCCTGAAAAGTGAAGTGATTTTTGAGATTTATGTACATTTTTTATCAAATAATTCAAGATATTGGATAATACATTTAATTTCATGACAAACACAGGCATTAAAACTTCAGGGCACTTGACCAAAATTTTAAATTATTCCCTGCTATTTCCGTATCTATGCATGATGACCGACCTCCCGCCAGCCCCGGGACACTTCCCTCCCAAGTCTTGTATCATTTAATTTGAATGCATGTGACTGACTCAAGAGTAGACCATGTGATCTCCAGAGTCACACGTTAGTCCCCTAGAAGGAGACAATAGAGTGGCCAGGGAATACCAAACCGACCCTTCTCTCAACCCTGCCCTTGCACTTAAAGTCTGAACTAAAAATGCTGACACCGAGAAGTCTGTGCTGTTGTTATTTTCCCATGGAAGCAGAGCAGATTCCTGTCCTGCGTGTGGGAGATACTAAGAAGTGACCATGCTGAGGCCACCATGCCAAGACTGTAGCATTAGCTACCTGCAGGGGCGCTCTGCAGGGCTGCTCCCTCCAGCCTACACCCTTGCAGAAATAATGGCTCACATGTATTGTGTACGTTTTCAAAGAATATGGTGACTCTTTCTAGGCCCGTGACTTGTGAGCAAAACTGATGCTTCTTAGAGAACAGCAATTGATTATGACAGAGGCTGTTAAATGATTTCAAATATCCATTTTATGCCAAATGCATCGTTTACTAGAAAAAAAATGCACATACTGCCTGGTGCTTGGTATGCATCTACGCATCTGCCAGTGCCTTTGTCTCCCTGACAGCTAACTACAACCTCTAGCAGTTGTTGGGTTTCACCAAAGAGGGAGAACTGAATTTCCTCAGAATTGTATCAATTCTCTGACTTCCCACTGTAATTGAGTACAAGGAAGGATACTTTCAGCAATATATCCATGTCACCTTGGATGTGCCTCTGAATCACTGATGTAGGAATACACAAACTCCAGGTGTTTGGGACCAATGCAGGGAGGCCTGCAGGCACAGAGAAGGGCAGCTGCTGGGTGTCTTGGTCTGAGCGCTGAGGGTCTGCAGGATGCTGGTATCCATAGCAGGACACTGTCACATTGCTGGTGGGACTGCAAACTGGTACAGCCACTCTGGAAAGCAGTGTGGAGGCTCCTCAAAAAATTAGGACTGGAACAGCCTTTTGACCCAGCTATCCCACTCCTGGGTATCTTTCCAAAAGAGCTAGAATCGGCTTACTATAGAGACACAGCTTCTTCAATGTTTATAGCAGCTCAATTTAGTATAGCTAAATTATGGAACCAACACAGATGCCCCTCACTTGATGAGTGGATACAAAAACTTTAGTACATATATACAGTGGAATTCTACTCAGCTATTAGAGAAAATGATATTATGGCATTTGTAGCCAAATGGATGGAGATGGAAAAAATTTTGTAAGTGAAGTATCCCAAACTCAGAGACTCAAGGGCCCGATGTTTTCTCTCATTTGTGGAAGCTAGAGTACAAGCAGAAACAGTACGATTGATGGCTAACCTAACACTTACCTCATCATGTATGAATTTTTACACCATCTTGTGGAACATTGCCTAGGTTCCTGGGGGATGTAGGTAGTGGGGCAGGGAGGGGGGAAGGGAATAGGAAGGACATCAAGGAGAACAGAAGGAGGTAGTACGGGGGAATCTATTCAGAGGGGAGCCTCCAACCTCCAGGAGAACTCCAATTAACTTGGGGATTATGTAGGGGGAAACATGGAACCATGGGGAACCCAGGGGAGGTAACTATGGTCTGGCACCAATCTTGGCT
>PVKS010018480.1:0-40042 GCA_004027875.1 Aplodontia rufa
CTGAGCCCACCCCCAGCTTTCTTTCTTTCTTTCTTCTTTCTTTTTCACTTTCAGACAGGGTCTTGCTAAGTTTCCTAGGGTGGCCTGAAACTTGTGATCTTCCTTGTGACTCTAGAGTAACGTAGGTTACAGGTGTGCACCACCATGCCTAACTCCTCTATGATTCTTTAAGTAAAAAATGATGCTCAGACTGCTGCTTATTACAGGATCCACTTCCCATATACAGCTGTCTAAATTTACATACAAAATAACTAGAATTAAATAGTGCAGCTTGTTAATAGTTTAGTTCTTAGCAGCTTTTCAGGCCCTCAGTCTTAGGTGGCGAGGGGATAATGTATTCGTTACATGCACAAGTAGTCTAGAATATTTCCATCACCTCAGCAACCTCTACAAGATGACGCTGCCAGAAAATAACCCAGTGGTTTCTTGTGTCCAGGTTTCTTCTCTATGCTTTCTGAGATGTAGAAGCCAAATTTGAGAGTAAGGCTCATGCAATAATGAAAAATGCCAGCTTTTGATATAGCAGAAGCAAAACCCAAATTGGGAATGGGATAAAATGAATCATGCAATGTATACAGCATATGAATCTAAGCAATTCACAGATTATTAGAGTTTCTAACACAGTCTTATTATCTGTATTATGTTAACAAAAGAAGTGTACTTCCTACACCATGGGGTTAAGGAATAAAACGAAATACTGCACAGAGACAAACCCTGTATCTTAATATTTATATACTCTGAATCTATCATGGTGTTAGACATATCTGAGGATTCATTAAATATTTAATAACTAATAAACTGTATGATGGCTAATTAATATGGGTGACTTGACATGAGCCTATTTATGTAATTTCCTAAACACAGTTTTGGTTATCAGATAAAATATTTTCACTCTATTAAAATTCATCCTTTTATGACACAATAGGGTGAATATAATTAATAACAATGCAGTGTATTTCTCAAAATAGATGAGAGAATTTGAACATATTCACTATAAATAAATAATAAAGTTTAAAGTGATGGAATGGCTAATTACTCTGAGTTTATTACTACCCAGCATAAACAAGAATCAAAGAATCACACTGTTCCTCATTCACAGATATTATGTGTCAATGAGAGCCTCATTGTCAAACACATTTCAAAATTTAATATATGAAAAAGATTAGTAGATCAGTGTAAATCATGCTTTAAATTCTGCAATTTTATACAAAATATAGTTCTGAAGTTTTGGCCAATACTTGCAAATGTTCTAGACCTAAAATGATGACGTCAGTTTTCTTTACAACCAAGTCAGTCTGAACCACATCCAATCCTAATGCAGATACCTTATTTTATTGACTTTGCTCTATTGCACTTGACAGATGCTAAATTTTGTTTTTTAATGAATTGTAAGTGCGTGGCAATCCTGTATTGAGCAAGCCTGTCAGTGCCATTTTTCCCACAGCATGGTCTCACTTTGGGTCTATGTGCTATATAGTTTGGTGATTGTTGAAATATTTTAAACATTTACTATTATTATTATTATATGTTTCAACAACCTGTGAGCAGTGATCTTACGAGTCATTATTGTTAATTGCTTTGGAATGCCACAAGCCATGCCTATCTAAGAATCGATAAAGACTGCATGTGTTATGACTGCCCATGAACCAGCTGTCCCCTGTTACTCTTTTTCCCTGAGACACAATGATATTGTAGTTGGTCCAGTTAACAAACTTAGAAAGACAGGTATTCAAGTGAAAGAAAGAGTAGCCTATCCCTCATTTTAAGTCACAACCTGGAGATGATTAATCTTAGTGAGGAAAGGGAGTTGAAAGCCAAGAGAGACTGAAAGCGAGTCCCCTCTGCCCAGTTAGCCAGGTTGTGATTGCAAAGGAAAAGTTCCGTAAGGAACAACAGTAAACACTCGAATGAGATGAGTGAAACATCTTTACTGCTGTTAAGGAGAAAGTTTGAATGCTGATAGAAACCACACCAGGCACAGGGTTTACTTAGGCCAAAGCCAACTCCAGAGCAAGGTCCGAGCTCTCTTCAATTATGTGAAGCTAGAGAAGGGTAGGAGAATGCAGCAACATTGCAGTTGGAGAGGCTGGTTCATCAGGTTTAAGGAAAGAAGCCATTTCTATAGCATAAAGCTGCACTGAACATCACTTAAAAAAAAACATAGGGAAAGATAGAGAGAGATAGAAAGAATTAATTTTATTTATTTTTTCATTTGACCTTTTTTCTCTGATACTTAGCTGTGTATGTGGTGCTGAGGTTCGAACAACAGTCCTTGCAAATGCCAGGTGAGTGCTCCAATCACTGAGCCAGTACTCTAGCCCACAACACGTTTTTTTTTGTTGTTGTTTGTTTGTTTGTTTTTTGTTTTTAAAGAGAATAGGGACAGTGTGAGAGAGAGAAAGAGAGAATCAATTTTATTTATTTTTTTCATGTGGCTTTCATTGCTCTGACACTTCGTTGTGTAAGTGGTCCTGGGGTTTGAACTCGTGTCCTTGTGCATGCCTGGCAAGCACCATAATCGCTGAGCCACCACTCCAGTCCACAACATTTTTAATATAGACAAAAGCAGCCTTACGTTGGACAAAACTGCCATCTAGGACTTTATAGCTAGTGAGGAAGTCACTGCCTGCCTTCAAAGCTTCAACAGTCAAGCCAACTCTTGCCAGGGGGCTAAGGTAGCTGGTGACTTTAAGCTGAAGTCAGTACTCATTTGTCATTCTGAATATATGAGGACATTAAGAATTAGACTAAACAGAGGCTGGAGCGGTGGCTCAGCGGTTTCGGTGCTTGCCTGGAAAGCACAAGGACCTGGGTTCAAACCCCAGCACCACGTACACAACTAAGCGTTGGAGCGACTAAGGCCATGTGAAAAACTACATAAAGTTGTTTTTCTCTTTCTCTGTCTCTCTCACTGGCCCTCTCTCTTAAAAAAAAAAAAAGAATTAGACTAAACAGACTCTGCTTCTGCTCAAATAGATCTACAAAGCATGGATGACCACACATCTATTTACAGTATGGTTTGCTGAACATTTAAGCCCACTGCTCTGAAGAAAATTCCTTTCAAAATAGTACTGCCCATCAGCACTGCTCCTGGTCACCCTAGAGCTCTAAGGAAGGTCTGTTATGAGGGTGGTGTTGAACTCATGCCTGCTAATATCCATTCTTCAGCCTGTGAATCAAGAGCAAATTTGGCCTTTGGGCAAAATTCTAAAGAGTACAATTCATAAGGCCATGGCTGCCATATACACCTATTCCTCTGATGGATGTGGGCACGTGGAGTGAAACCTCCTGGAACAAATTCACCATTCCAGATGCCATTAAGCACATCCATGATTCATGAAAGAAGGTCCAAATGCCAGCATTAACAGGAGTGTGGATGACACTGATTCCAGTGCCCATGAAAGATTTCGAGGCTCTCAAGACTTCAGAAGAGGAAGTTGCCTCAGATGTAGTAGAAACAGCAAGAGAACCTGAATCAAAAGTGAACTCTGGAGATGTGACTCAGTTGCTGAATTCACGGTAAAACCTGAATAAATAGGAAATGGTGCCTTCTGGATGAGCAAAGGAAGTAACTTCTGGAGGTGGTACTAGCCTGGTAAAAATGATATAAACATTGATGAAATGATAACAGCAGATCTGGAATATTGCATAAAATTAGTTGATGGTGCAAAAGAATTTGAGAGGATTAACTAAAAGTTTAAACAATGTTCTACAGTAGGTAAAGTGCTGTCACATGGCGTCACAGGCTATAAAGAAATCTTCCGAGAGGTAGAGCTGATCAGTATTGTCCACCGCATTATTTTATTTTAAAATATTGCAACTGCTAACCCAATCTTCAGCAGCCATGAGTATACAGGTAAGACCCTCCATCAGCGAAATGATCATGACTTACCGAAGGCTGGGATGGTTGTTAACATTGTAACAATAAAGCCTTATTTAAAATTGAGGCATGAACTTTCTTTTTTGGCATGATGTATTGAACACTTCATAGACTACAGCTGAAGTGTAAACAACATGTGGATGCATGGGAAACAAAAATAAAAGTTACATGTTCTGTTGAAATACTTTGTCTGGATCCAACCCTGAAATATCTCTAAGGTATATCCTGGCTTTTTTTTTTAAAGTCAACTTATTTTTAGACTGAGATACTGCTTATTCCATAGTTGCTTCTCTGAAACCTTCTACCGTTGCACAAAACAAAACTGAGTCCAAAATCTTTGAAAGAATGTGAAAAATAAAAGTCAAAATTTAAAGCAGGGGAGACACGGGAACAGGCAGTGGTCTGGACTAGGATCAGCCTTACCTTACTTTGATAACATCCATATATTCGTGAATGTGTAACAATGATTCCCTCCAATAGGTAAGACTATGTTGAATGAAATTAAAAAAAAGTAAAGTATATGTAAAGACTTTAAAAAAATTCAGTGCATTTGTCTCATTGTAAAATCCACTGGATGACAAGCATGTCTAGTCTTAATTTGTGAAGACTCTTTTAACGATAATAGTGACTTGTCTTTAATGCACATCTGATTACAGTTTGTAGATTTGATTGAATTTCCATGGAGGGAACGTGCAAAGGAAGTGGTCATTGGCAAGCTAAGGTTAAGAAAAACAACGCAACATCTGTGAGACCAAGAGTGAAAACATTTTGACAAAATCAGAGCAGAGGCCATGTCAGGCAGCACAGGCAGCTCTAAGTTTTCCCGAATCTGCAAGGCTATCTTTGGTCCCCAGTCTAATCCGAGATGGGGGGTACTGAGTGGAACGGAACGAAATACAGGAAGAGTTATGGTCTGAAAGACTCGATTGGGATCTGGACATTGTTATTCCTTGTTTGAATACAGTTTGATTAATATTCTAATGATTTCAGTCCTTGTCTCTATAAAATCAAGATAAAACTACAAGAGCCTTTGAGTCGTTTTGACTTCAGAGTATTGCTGTTTTATTATTTGTGAACCTTATTAATGGTGATGGTTCTGCATTTTTTGGAGAGTGTGTACATCCATCGTGCTTTCTTGACATATATGTTCATGTGCCTATGTGCCCCCCAGTCAGTGTCCTGAGAGCCTTCAGACAATGGTGCAGAGAAGACATGACTTTGGAACCACGCAGGGCAGGTTTCAGGTCCTCACTCTAGCAGTTCTTACACTGTGACTTTTGTCAACTAGTCCATGTACTCAAGGACACGTAGTTCCCATCTCTGTAAAATGGGAGCTGTGTTTCTCACATGTGGAATGTTTGTCACAGAGATTAAATCAAATATATACAGTATACACTTGTTCACTTAATAGATGGTAGCAAATAAAAAGTAATTATCATGGTTTATAATTACCATGTCTCTTTAAAATCTCCCTGATATTACTGAATGATGATTCAGTTAGGAAAATTTTGTTATTTTTAATTATAGCATTGTATGAAATTTGGACTAGAATGAGGAAATTGCTAAAGTAATACATTGAAAAGGACTATGTATTTTCATTGAAATTTCTTAATTTTCATATAAATCTCTTCATGTGTTTGCTAATCACTTAAGTTACAAAGAGTTCTCCATATTTATTTAGTTGATCTAATTGTTCTTGACCATATTTCCAGGACTCTCTACTTGCCTAATTTTGTAGAGATAAGGAATCAACAATTTGGGGCTGGAGTGGTGGCTCAGCAGTTGGAGTGCTTGCCTGACATGCACAAGGACCCAGGTTCAAATCCCAGGACCACATATGAAACTAAGTGTCGGAGAAACGAAGGCCAGATGAAAAAATAAATGAAATTGATTCTCTCTTTCTGTCTCACTCTCTCCCTGTCTCTTTTATAAAAAGGAAATTCACAACAGACATGAACATGTGAAGAAATTTCAGTCAACAATTCACAACAGACATGAACATGTGAAGAAATTTCAGTCTCACAAAATGCTCGCTAAAGAAGCAAAATGTAAACTCTTCTTGGTTCAACCTATGCATCAATTTAAGTTTTATTCTTCTTATTAATTTAAGCAAATGCTAGCACATGTTCTGTAATTTTTGCTAGTAGAAATTATATATTATTCTGGAAAAATTCATCAGTACGTCACTGATTTTAGATATTTTCTTTTATTATTGAATTAATAATGCCAACTGTAGATTGTAAGCAAAGAAGTAACCAGAAATATATCAACTGAGATTCAGAAAAGTGTTTGATTAAATATATTTGATATTTTATTGATATAATTATTATGCAGATGTGGGAAAAATGGAACACTTATTCATTGCTGGGGGGATGTAAATTAGCATATTCATTGTGGGAAATGGTGTGAAGGTTTCACACAAATTAAAAAAAGAGCTAGCATGTGACCCAACAACTCCATTCCAGGGTAAATATCCACAGGAAGGGGAACCAGCACATGGAAAGACATGGCAGTTTCATGATCATTGCTACACAATTCCAATTGCCAAGAAATGGAATCAGCCTAAGTGTTCATCAACCAATGAGTGAATAAAAAAAAAAACCATCATATATACAAAGAAATGCATGGCATGTGGAATACACTTCAGCCATAAAAAAGCAAACTCCTGTCATCTGAGGCAATGTTTATGGATTGGTGGGCATTCTGCTGAGTGAACAGAAAACAGTGCTGATGTTATTCACAGATTTAGCTGTAATTTAAAATTTTGCACTAGCCTTCTGCATGTCTTCATGGTTCACATATTCCACAAGAAGTGTGGTAAGGCTTGAACGGGCTTGCACCCCTGACTTGCAGGAAAGTGCACTTTTGGTGCACGTATAAGAAATGTAACCCTTGCTTTCTGTACAAGTGAGGCAGTAGATAAATGCTCAAATGTTGCAGTTATGTTAAAAACATATGTTTTAGGGGCTGGAGTAGTGGCTCGGCGGTTGCGGTGCTTGCCTGGCATGTGCAAGTACACGGGTTCAAACCCCAGCACCCACGTACACAACTAAATGTCGGAGCAACAAAAGCCATGTGAAAAATTCAATAAAAATTGATTCTCTCTGTCTCTGTCTCTCTCTCTCTCACTGTCCTTCTCTCTTAGAAAATCCAAAAAAATCTTTTAGAAATTAAATATGCTACATTTTTATTGACATTACAAAATTTAGCCCACTTAAAATGCCACTGTCACGCTTTCAACATGCGTTCCTGTGTGTGTGCTCCCACCCCCAAGTGCTGAAAGCTACTTTGGAGGGTGCTAAAACATTTCCTCTTTGTACGTAAAGCACAGATATACATACAAAACATAAGCAGGTAAATGTTATCTGTGCGATAAGAAAAAGTGTGTAAGAAGCCTTCTTCAAGGGGTCATAATGAAAAAATTAAGACAGTGGTTTATGAAGCAATGCTAAGTGTTAAAGCGGATTGCAAAACTCTTTACACATTGGTACGCTACACATGAACGTAGTATGTGGATGTGGGACACAATAAGCCACACAAACACACACACAAAGTACTCATGTAGTACTTCCAGTTTTATTGTCTTTGTTGATGGATAAAAGATGATAGACAGATGAATGATAGATGGATGCAAGATTAAAGGCATTTTTAGTTTTCATTTTGTTTGTTATGATATTTGTAATTATTTACAAGAAGCATATATTCTTTTAAAGCATCATTTTAAGAAACCAATAACTTCCATATTGTTATCATTGAGCCCAATGTAAACAACAGATTTGGAACTTGAATATTACCCTGTAACCGGAAAGATCATGATGTTACAAGAGAACCTGACAGGAAAGACATTTTCTATGCCAAAAGGAAGATCTGAACAATAATGTTTCTATGGCTTAGGAGCACTGTGTAGGAGCTGACGTTTGTGGGGCGTCTATGATCGACTGTTTCTATAAACCCATTTTGGACAGTCTGTCCTGATGAGAAGATTATCATACTAGACCAATACTTATTTTTACAGATCTAAATTCAGACATAATTGTGCTCTTGAGACTTGCATACAAATCAATGCTGAAAACCATCACGCTTTAGATGGGAATTGTCTAGACATGAGAACAGCACCCTATTTATACGCCTTAAACAAAAGCCCGCACAGAAAGGAAATGAAAACCTGACTGCTAGAAATTCTCTAAGCGTTCGCATCCTTTTTATTCTTCTACCACGGTATGTTCAAGGTTAAAATACCAATTCGTGAAAGAAAGATATTCTGAAGTGCCAGTTTAGGAATGTTTTGTTCAAGCATTTGTGTTTTAATGTTGCATTGCTTGTAACAGTGTGTAATGCAAACAAAATGTGGTTTAGAAGTTGCTCACGCTTAGAAATGGGATTTAAATTCATAGGCCTTGGCACATGGTAGACAATAAATATATTCTACTTAAGTATAGATTGTGCATTATGCTAGCTCTAGGGGAGGGTGTACTGTCTAGCATTTCGCTGACCGGTGGAAATCTCTGGGATGCTGGGAATGTCCTGTATCTGTGCTGTCTGATGAGCACCCAGCAGTCACGTGTAGCGGTTGGGGATTGTAGTCAGGGCAAATGAGAAACGTAATTTTAAATTGTATTTCAGTTAATTTAAATTTTAAATTAAAAATATATTTAGTTGTACTTTAACTGATAGAGTAAAACAAAAAATAATTGTACATATTTAAGGGATTTCATATGACAATTTCATACCAGTTTAGGTAGGGTCAGCTTTAAAATCATGGTACATAAATCTATCTCCTCCAGCACTAATTGCTTCTTTTAGGTGCAAACATTCCCAATTTTTTCTTCTGGCTTTTGAAATAGGTGATGAATTTAAATTTAAATAGGTCATACATCTGGCTAACAGCTACCGTATTGGGGCCAGCACAGATTCAGAAAGCAAAGCTCCGTTAATTAAATTAGGTATGCACCTCAGAGTCCACAGCAAAGTGTTCTTCAAACTCTTTAGGGACGGTGGCCCTTGTGCACTAGGGCAACAGGAATCTGGAATCACCATCAAATCAGTCTACCAAATATTTAGTGAACAGCAATCAGTTTTTGATATGCTACAAATTCTATGTGAATAATAGTATTCATTGGGTTTTCAGTGGAGAGAAGGAGATGCATTTTTATAAAATCTGAAGATAAATTTACAGCGTAATTTGTTAAAGTGGCCAGTGCTTTGACTAAAGAAAGCCAATGTGGCCCGAGAGAGCATGGAGCAGGGGTAGGTGTGCTGTTAGGTGGTCTTGTTAGGAACCCGTATGTGAAAATGGGGTACTTAGCAAGATAGGGAAACCTCACGCCAGTAAGAAAGTAACCCTTGTGGGAATCTTCGGGGAAAAGCATTCTAGACAGGAAAAATCAAGTGCTCAAGCCTCTCTGCTACTGACTTGGAATGGCCTGTGACGTCAAGGAAATCCATGTGGCTTTAGGGAATGACCAAGTCAAAGGGGTGCCAGGAAAGGAGAAGCAATTAAGGCTCCCAATCATGCATGTTTTGTGGGCCCTGGCATTGTGCCCAGATCGTGAATCGCCAAAGACCACCAGGGAGCCGTCTCCTATGCAAAAGCAAGAGGGCCTTTATTGCAAGCTGGAGCTTGGGCTCACAGCGTTCTCTGACACAACAGGTACTGGCTGAGAGCCCCGAGCCTCCATCCAGCAGGGTTTTTATGAGCCCTCAGTAGAGCGCGAAATTTGAACAAAGCACACAATTGGCTGATCTTTCAACATACATGGTTCGGCATGTTCCCACTGGCTTAGGGTACCCAGGTCTTAACATATTGACATAGATGGTTGGAATGTTAGGCATTGGCTTGTCAGCTCCCGATCGGTTTGCCAAAGGCCAGTCCTAATCTTGACTTGTGATAAGCTCTTTGTTCTAGAGGCCTTCCTGGAGTTGGCTATCTGAGCTCCAGGACATAGAACCAGGCTGAAGTCTTTCATGCCCTCAACGCAGCCTGTCATGGCCGTGGTTCGCCTCCCTTTTCAGCATATTGTAATGCTCTACTAAACGGATGTTGAACACTGTCCATGCCCTTCCTTGCTAGATGGGTATCTCCTTTACTGAGAGATTTATTAAGTTCTTGGCTGCAGTTTTGTATTTAAAGAGAGAGGGACAGTGAAAGAGAGAGAAAAAGAGAGAATCGATTTTATTAAGTTTTTCATGTGACCTTTGTTCTGACACTTCATTGCATACGTGGTGCTGGGGTTCAAACTCATGTCCTCGCTCATGCCAGGCAAGTGCCGCGACCACTGAGCCACCACTCCAGCCCTTGGGTGCATTTTTAAATGTGGTTGTTGTTATATAAGTTTAAGATTTCTTTGTATCCCTTGTATGACCATCCTTTTTCTGATGCGTCTTTTGTAAATGTTTCCTCCCTGTTTGTGACTTGTTTTCTCATTCTCATGACACTGTCTTTTGCAGAGAAAATTTTCTCTTTTGTTTATAAGAACACTAGTCATATTGGATTATCAAGGTCATACTGTGCATGACCTCATTTTAATTAATAATACCTGCAATTAACCTATTTCTGAATAAGGTCACGTTCTGAGTACTGGGACTTCAACTTATGGATTTTTGGAGTAACATCATTCAACTCTTAATATCAGATAAATTTGATATCTATTTCATGTGAGTCTTATTTTACAATCTTATGACTGTTTTAGCTCATTTTCTGTAGAACAATAAAATGGACATACCAGTTGTAGGAAAAAGGATGACTCAGAGAGCAGAGCTGAGAGCCCTAGAGGTCAAGTAATAGGTTACAAAATGGCAATAACTGCCCACCTGGATTTCAGGTGACTATAGGACAATGAGCGTGACACACCTTCCATTTTCCCATTTTGAACAGGAATGTCTACTACTGCTATGACGTCCCTTGACCCCATTTTATACTGGATATATGGGAAATACTATAACTAGTCTCTTTAGTCCAAGAATCTTCATATTACCAAGAAAGGATACTTGAATAACCCCACCCAAGGAGTGACCGCATCACACCAGGGCTTGATGTAGGTGATATGACATGGACTTTGGTAGAATCACACCTCGAGTTTGGAGGGCTGGGGTAACTTTTATTTACATGGGAAGATTATCTATTTTCATAGCTGCAGTTTGTAGATATAGGGCCAACTGTGCAGGTCTTATTTCCTAAACATAGAGGCAATATTATCTCCTGTCCCAAATCCTGACCTGCAGTGTTGTTTTGCTCTTCCACCATTGAGAAGTGGAGTCTATGTTTTCAACCTTTTGAATATGGGTGGGACCTGTGCCTTCACTGAACAGTGAAAGACAGGGGAAAGGCATTTTGCCACCTGAAGGGATCATTTGTAGCTGGCTTGGAAACTTCTGCACATGTGTCATGGAACATGTGCTGTTCTTAGATTCTCCCAGCTGAAACTCAGCTCCTATTCTGAAAGAGGTACAGTCCAGATGGAGTGAGCAGTAACCCATGCAGTTTCCCTTGGGCAGTACATCCAAGGGGTGCTTCTGGACACACCTCATCAGAACAGGAGCTGAGGTTCAGATTCAGAAGATGCTAGATCAAAAGTTACGTGGAGGCTATAGCTTATGGAATGTAGAGAACAAGAATATGAGACAGGGTGTGCGTTGCTCTGAATAAACTTCTTGGTCACTGATGTTTGCATCCAGGTATCAGAATGTGCTACTGAAGGTGTGGGGTGAGGGTCAGCAACTACGATGGCTTCCTGTTGACTTTCTTAGAGCCCAGTGATTTCTACCTGTGGCTTCCACTCTGTTGTCTTCACCTTCATTTTGTACACGAGAAGACTGAGGTTGAGAAAAGTGACATCATTTGTCCATGGCTTGTCAGGTCTCAGGATTCAGCATGGTACAGAGAGGCCTGGGATCTCCACACCTGGCTTTGTCCCTGTGGCAGCTGTTTCCGCATCACATTCCTCCACCCTGAGGCCCAACAGAAAATGCCTGCTGGCTCCCTGGGAAGGCCAACTCTTGTCTCCAGCTCACCCATCTTCACCACGTGGCCCACCAGCTGGTGGCCTTGGCTGGCTTGCTGTCTAGACTGGGCTACCCTGCGGAAACTGTGGGAATCACCTACTCTAAGTTAATTGGAGGCCTTGGAAGAGTTAAGATTTCCTAATTCACGTTTCATTCAGACTGTTCAAGCCAGCTGCAGGCCATAGACTGGCTGCTCTGGGCCCAGCATAAAAGCCTGTGCATCCTGAACTCAAAGAGCCCTCTAAGCTAACGAGGAAGATTCTTCTGAAAAAGGAAATCAGACTAAGACAGGAAAGTTATCAGGACCAGTGTCACACAGCATGATAGCAGCAAATATGGGTCAAAAACCCAGGTTCTTGACTCCATACATATTATTCTGGCCTCTCATTGAAATATAATTTTGGGTTCTGATAATTCTAGAGTTAGCTGACTATAGATTCACATTTTCCCCTCCATTAGAATATGTACAAACAGATTATATCTGTTTTGATTAACTGGACCCTAACAACTAAACTCAAATCTCCTTTTTGGTTGACAGATAAGAAACTTGAACACTTAACTCCATCAATAATAATCATTTACATATTGTAATCCAAGTTAACTTTATCTGTTGCGATGATAGTTAGCTTAAAAAAGTATCTAGATTCAACCTTGAGACCGTGTTTAATTGGAAAAAAGATCTCCTGATTTTCAGACTCATAACCCTGCTACAAGATTTTATATTCCTTTTCATAAAACTTAGGGGGAGTTTGAATTCAAGACAGTTCAAAATTTTAGTAATTAAAATTCCACTAGAGTGGTGACTCAGTGGTAGAGCGCTTTCCTGACTGGCATGCGCAAGGACTAGGGTTTAAAACCCAAAACCACATCTGTCTGAAAAACTAAATCCAGTTGAAAAAAATTTATTCCTTTTTCTCTCTCTTTCTTCCTCTCTCTCTTTAAAAAAATTCTACTTCATTATTAAGCCCAAAGGCAGACCGAACATAATTTCCAGGAATATGTTATCTACTAATCAATTACCTTCCACTCTCAAATTCATGAATATAAGAATGATATTTTTAAAGAATGTGTCTACAGAAATGCTTAACAAGTAGGAAACAAAGCTGCAGTAGGGTTTTTGCCTGCTCTGGGACAATGACCCTTAGCTTGTTGTGAGTTCTAAATGAACTGCAGTTTATAAAATAGCCAGTCCATCATAGCAATAAACAGCCAGTGTATGTAATAAAGTAGCATCCTTTTCTGTTTCATTTCTACATGTCTGCAAAGCTAGTCTATTCAATCAGTGATAAATATCATTTTTTACATTGGGAAATATTATTTGTGATGTTATTGAATAATTACACAAATGTTAATAACTAATTATTCTTCTATCTATAACCTGGAGAAAAAAATATTGGGATATATTAAATAGATATTATCAGTATGCTAAATGATATTTAGAGTGCTGTTCATAAGGATTAATTTTTAAAAATTTTAGTTAATTCTCTAAAATTTTTTTTAGTAAACTGATACACAAGACAGAAACATTGTACATATAAGTGGGTTAGCATGTAATGATACATGAGCATATTTTGAGGTTTAACTCAGGCTAAACATATTTCTCTTCTCTAACATTTACTGGTGTTTGTGGAATTTTTACCATCTTCTCTTCTAGCTTTTGAAATGCACTATACATAATTGTTGTCCACAGTCTCCACACTATGCAGAAGTACCCTAGAGCATCTTGCTCCTGTCATGCTAATTCTTAATATAAGCCAGGCTCTATGCACACTGGCTTTTAGAGACACATATGATTCAAAGGCAAATAGGTGTTTCTGAGTGGATACTTGGAACGTGGAAGTGGACAGTCCCCTGTGATGTCAGGACACAGATAATGCTCAGGTCTTACCTCCTCACTTTCCCTCTTCATTGACACCTGAAATCTCCTTAATCAGGAACAAAGCCTCTTGTTCTTTCATTATACATTGATAACAGCAAAATAGTAACAATGATATTGACTTAAAATACGTTTGTATAATAGGAAAAAACATTGGTTTTATTTTTCTCTATATCACATTTCAAATGAGGTCAGATTATTGTAAGAAATTGCAGACTGGGTAGCTTAAATAAGCAACATTTATGTTCACAGTTCTGGGGGTTGAAGTTCAAGATCAGGCATCCAGCATGGTTGTGCTCTGGGGCGGGTCCTCTCTGGTCTGACGCTGCTGACTTCCTTTGTCCTCACATGCTGGGAAATGAGCAAGCTAACTCTGTGTCTCTTCTTACAAGTCCCATACATGAGGGCTCCAATCTCATGACCTAATTACCACACACAGACATCATGTTTAAATACCAAAATACCAGACAGCAGATTTCAGCGTGTGAATTGTGGGGAAGCACACACATTCAGTTCACAATTGTTGCCATGCTTTTTAATTTGTATTTATTACCAAACTTACCATAAATCTACAGCATTACTTTTTACCGTTTCAATTTTGCAGTCAACAAAACTAAGGTTGAACAAGGACAAAATCATTGCCAAAATTTGGAAAGTCACACATCTGTCCTACACCAACGTTATTTCTATTTAATTCTGATATCTTGTTCTTATGTATAGAATAGCCAAGATCTATGCACAGTTTTTGGAAGGGAAAAAGTAAAATACATTTATCAGTCAGCATACTGTTTTTTTTTCTTTATATAACAACACCTACTTATCTAAACCTTTCTTCTGATCATTTTAGAATCCTGAGTTTGTAAACTTAAGAATCATCATGCTGAGTTAGCTAAATTGCACTACATAATCACAATGAAATGATCTCCACCTCAGAGACCAGCAAAAGGATAATGGGAATCAGAAGACAAGTATAAAATGGGAAAAGAGAATGAAAAGCAAAGATGAGCTTCTGAGTCTTTACAACAACCCGCTCTCTCTCCTCTTCTTTTCCCAACATAGAAATAAAGCATTTTGAACTTCGTGAAAGCCATCATTTCCCCATTTTCTGTGATGCATGCACAGAGAGCTCATGTCCGCCTCTCACTGCCCATCCTACACAATAACAGCTGCCCTCTTTGTGACCTCTAGCACTGCGGTCTTGAAGCCTCAGCTCTTCCAGCCTGACTCTCCCCATCTGTGGTCTATCTGTATGCCCAGCACAGCTGGGCTCTGCTAGTTGGGCTTATTTCCAGTCATCTCCAACTTGCCAAACGTTCAGACAGGCAGCTGGGACACCAGAACTTTCCTGGGAATTTCTCAGCCATCAGCTCAGATACTGTGTCCTTGTTTGCTGAACTAAAACTAGTGAAGGTTGGCAATCACAAATTAGCAACCAATCCAGGAGGATTGCACGTCTCGTCCAAACATTTGCCCAACACTGATTCCAAGTAGCATTCGGCTTTGTCTTTAACAAGCTAACAGATGTGGACATCAGCAGAGGAACTTGGTAAGGGATTATTCACAGCGTGAGACATGGATGGACTTTCTTGCTTAATTATGCTTTGGCACAAGAGAATACTGTTCTAAATTGACAATGGACTTGAGAGAACACCAAATACTTTCATTTGTTACTTTTCTTACCTTCATCTCTATCAGATGATTCTCTATGCTAGCTGCTACACAGTACCTGGAGGTGAGCCTGTGTGGCACTGTCCAGCCATGTAGCATGTGCCTCTGAGAAAAGCTATTTATTCCATCTACTCCTGGCATGAAATTCATTACCTGCAGCTGACTAGACTTTGAGCCAGTTGCCAGAACCAGCCAAGTCTGTTTCTGAAGGAAAAGCTGAATACCAAAATTTCACTGTGAGAAGGTGCCAGACACCTGTCCATATGGAGGCATGAGTAAGGGACTTAGATTTGCATATGAATTGTTGCTTCCTGAGTGGGACATTGCAATCATCTCTTAATTTCACATTAATCTAAAGAGATAACAAAAATAGTATTTAAAAGAAACCAGCTGATGCTAATTGAGCATTTAATATGAATCAGCAATACGGACCACGTATCTATGACAGGTTTGCCCAGGATCTGGTATACATAGGGAGGAAAGGAGAGTCTGAGAGTTGAGGCTATTTTCAGCTTCACCAGCAGGTACAGTGGACTAGCTATCCCACCTGGCTTGTGGTAAGGCTGAGTAGGAGAATGCAGCTGAAGGGGCAGGAGATGAAGGTCTGAAGCACTGCTTTGAGGACCTGCGGAGACGGCTGCTTAGCAGCTGTTTACGAGAGTATGAAGTGCTCATCTCACAGGAGATATCCAAGAAATGGTGACTCTATGTCTTCTTGGAGCAGAGAAAAGAGCGACTATTTCGAAAATTTCTGTCCCCTAAAATGTAGAGTGAGATGGGTCGAAAGTCAAAGATTGCAGCTTCAAGTCAGGTTGGAAATTTAGTGGATGCAGGTACAGAGAATTGAGCTTCAGGAATGCAAGAAAAAGCTGAGGTTGAAAATGCCTTCTGTAACGGGTGACTGATTTTCTTGACTTAAGGTTACCCAGGTGTCTCTGTACCTGAAGTCTGGATCTCATCCTTTTGGTACCTAAACAATCCAAATGCATAGTTCCTCCTGATTGTTGTATCTTCCTTATGTTTTTTAAGGGTATTTAGTTAAGGTATTATACTTGCATTTGCTGTGAAAGGAAATAAGTCCAGATTGTGATTTTTGAAGACTGGTATTTCCTAGGGCGAGAAAACTTCAAAGAAAATAGTGATATATTATCCACGAGGTAAAGGCTTTTGATAAAGTTGACCATCTTCTGCTGAGCACAACATTCTCCATTTAGTTGTCTGAGGCATTTTATAACTGACAGCATTTCTCTTTAAGGAAGAAGTAATCTGGGACCTTTCTCCATTTCATTGTTCACTGTTTGAGCAGAAATAATTAAGCTGAATAATCTTTACCACTTGCAGAATGAGCTGTTTGCATAAATATTTCAATTCTAGAAGTGGTTCATCTGTCCCACTGCCCAGGGCCGATTAGGAACTGGGCTTAGCAAGATTATTTGTATTACCCCCGATCACATAATTAATGAAACTTGGGGTACAGAAAACTGCATATTGAACTCCAAATCTAAACAGAACTGTTTTCTTTTCCATGTAGAAATATGTTCCTTGTTTTTTCTAAAATATGAATTGATTAAAATATGCAAAGATTGAAAAGCCTTAATGGAATGGGCAACACTACAAAAAGCGGATTTATCTTCTGAAGTATTTGTTTTTCCTGAATGTTGCCTTTGCATTTGGAGGATTCTGTCACTGGTCCTGATGTCCTTGGGCCAAGCTTTCTTTGGTCTGTAGCACAACTGAAATGAAATTCTATTATCCTTGTTTAACACTCGACATGGAAAAATAATGTGAAAGCATAATTTCTTATCTGTTTATTTATGTACTTACTCATTTTTCCTTGTGTATTACTTTCTGACTCATGCCTGAAAATTTCCTTTTACTCAGGAAATTCAGTATTTTTCTATTGTACCCAAATTTTCTACAGTAAGATGTATTTGTTCCTCAATGTCAAAAATCTCAATTGCAGTATCTTTTTCCCACATAAATTCATATTTTCCTAACTATTGCCCTTGCTATTTTAATGTATTATGGATCTCTCCTACGCTTATTTTTGTAAAATATCCAACAGTTGTGGGAACCATTGCGTTTCAGGTTTTGTGTTAAATTCCACACATTCACTGTCTGCTTTAGTGACTGAGTGCAAGATTCCTGCTTTACACTGAAGACCAAGGACATGCGGCTGGTAAGTAGGCGACATGCGACATGCAGTTTTGTTCAGGCTGTCAACTCTCACGTCCATGTAGAGCTACGCACCATGTCACCGGTCTTCACTGTTTCCCTCAGCCTACATCCTCTCTCTGTGATTGATTGGCATTGGTTTTTTTTTTTTTTTTACTTTATTGCATCTAATAACACGTTTCCTGAATCATTCCTCCATCTACTTAATTCCATTCTGATAAATTTTTCTATTTCCTTTTTCCCTTTTTCTTTCCCCCATTATTTACATGCATAACTTTTATCCTGTAGCTTGTTAGACTTTTTCTTAATTGAGGGTCATTTTGATGTGATTCAACTCTGTTGAAAAATGCCCTGGTGAGTGGAGGTCATCTATGGTTTTCATATGAGCCTATACATGCTAATATCTTTCATGAAATATGGATTTTTTTGTCTGCTTTTGGCACTGCATGCTCCTGGGATTCAGTATCTTGCTGTCAAGTGAAGACCCTTAAACTGTAGACTCTTTCTGAACCGAAGCTACTTGTCTTTAGATAGCATTCTTTCTTCTGCGCAAGGCTACCGCACACACTCATCCCATTTTTCTGTTTATTTCTAGAAGAACACGCATGCCTGGTCCGTTCTGTACCTCTCAATGCTGCATGGTTGGGGTGTGCAGTAAGAAGTCATGGAAACATACCAAAGTGTCTTCTCAGGCAGCACTCTGCTCGTAGCATTGAAGAATGTCACCTTCGAGGCCTTCCAAAGCGACTCTCAGAAGGGGAGACACGTAGCAGGGGCTTACAGGAAGAGGGGTTGATACCAGTGCTGGAGTGAGGCGCTGGCCAGTTCTTTCTGATCTGGTTGGGCTAACAGAAGCAAGAAAGCGGCGTGTGCTTACCGTCCCCTGGACTAATGGACGCAGTGTTCTGGAGGAAAGGTGTAATGAAAGAGTGTTGTCTCAGAGTGTCAAACGTGGAGAAGCTTTCAGCTTCACCGCCCCGCCTAGGCAAAGATCCTGTGGCCCCGCGTGCTGGAAGTGACATTATTAGGATTTCAGTGTCCATGGTGCAACAACGGATCATTCCTTCATAATATCCGAACATCTCTCATGAAAAGGAGACAACTGGTGAACTGGTGTCCATGATCCTGATGAGGATATAAAGCAGAGGGATAGCCAGTAATCATGGGTTATGAAATATTCACATTGTTAGAGATCCCGGTAGTCATCTCACATTTAGAATCAATTAAAAGAATTGTCAGCTTAGAGTCCCAGTGGCCATCACTGAAATTGGCTATTCTCACATTAAATGCAGCCCCTAACAGCTTCTTTAGAAACACAAAAGAGAAAAAAAAAAAAAAGCACATGCTGGACACTCTCTTCAATGAAAATCTGAGATTTTAAACCTACTGGATAACATTTTTCACTCAATACGCAGATGTTTGCAAATAACACCACATGAATGTATTTACACATACTGTACAGTTATAATAAAAGCAAGTTTCAAAATAATATTGCACATATTATCTTCATAAGAAAAGCACTCCAGGGATAAAGCTGGAGTTCCTTTATCTTCACTTTTTATTCTTTTTCTCACTCCTGTTAATTCTTAGATTCGATTTCCTATAGCACATAATTAGGATCTTTAAAACATTTTGTACTTATTAAACAAGATTGAATTAAAGTACATAAATAAATATAGGATGAGGAACACAGGTGTTTTTTCTGATTCAATTAGTGCTTCTTCGTTCTAAATTCTTCCTTGAGTTGCAGTCTTTTTCTTAATTCAAAAGATGAAAATAAACAGTCATTCGGCTATTAGGGGAGCCCATGGAGGGCTCATTAGCTGGGTTCTAATTGGGTTCTTTCGCAAATCTGCCACTCAGGATTGAAGGTGAATCTGGTGCCAGCAGCAAAGGAGTGCTCAGAGGGCTCAGAAGTGGAATGACTGAAAGCACTTCAGAGAAACAGGAGGAAATTAGATGAAGTTCGGACAAATGAAATGCACTTTTAATATGGGTAAGAGGCAGGGGGTCGAGCAGGGACCTTGGAAGCTACCGTTTGAAGAGTGATGTAGTTTAGTTCTTTCAACTTTGGCTTTATCTTCAAGGTTGATGCAAACACTGTTGACATGAACATTGCTCTGGGAGGTGGCCTGTCCCACACTTATAGCTTCTGAATTCGCTGCAACCTGAGAGATAGCTCGCTGCACCGGATCACTTCAATTGTCCTCCTTCTCCATGACGTGTGGCATTTCTAGCAACAGGAGCTGATTTCCCATAACTACCTTGCACAATGTTTACCACAATGCCAGTCCTGGCTTAGTATGTGTTGAATCAATCAATCAATTGATCAGTGTGTGAATGAGTGAGTTTTCTGCTATGCTCATGGCCCTGGCTCAGTCTGTCCTCCCCTTTGGTATCACTGTGTTCTTCTCTTGCATCAGCTAAATCTTAGTGACACATCAGGGCCAGTGCAAAGGGCAAATTCACCATGAAGCTTTTCCCAACCTTCTACCATCCAGGTAGAGGTGGTTACTTCTTCTCACCTCCTCAAAGCACACGAATAACCTTTAATATGTGATAGCATTATTTCCGCTCAATATGGAATAACATAATGACATGCTAATGTATCTATTTCTCAAGCAGATTATGGGATAGTTGGAGCATGTAACTAAATATTAATCATCTTTAGGAGCTTTTCTATATTCTTCTGAGCATTTAAAAGAGTGCACATGACAGGAAATAAATAGGCATTTGTTTAAGTGAGTGATTTGATCCTTATTTTGGGTATACCCAAAATATTTTTGAGTTATCACAAGATGTTCTACATCCAGTGTTGAATTTCTTTTAAGATGGCTTTGTTAATTTTTATAGGACCAGTCATCTAATCCAATAAACCAACAAAAACAAACCTCTTGTGTTGGAGTGGTGACTCAGTGCCAGAGAGTATACCTGGCATGTGTGAGGACCTGGGTTCAAACCCTAGCACTACATACACAACTAAGTGTCAGAAAAACAAAAAACAGATGATAAAATAAATAAAATTTGTTCTCTCTGTTCTCTCTCTTTAAAGAAATAAAAGAGATAAAAACATCTTCTGCATAAAATATATTAGTATATTGAGATGATAAAGTAAAAAGACTATGGTTATAAAATAATTAAAACAAGATAAAAATAAAAAATATGCAGCAAACCAAGAGACAGCAGAGATTGTGCTTGGTAGGTGAGGGCAGATCATGAGACAACTCAGCTCCAAAACAGAAACAGGGAGAGGCGGTCCCATGACTGCACAGGTGACTGACACCTCGGCACCCACTGGGCTCAGGAGGAGGACCAAATGACAGAGAAGGGAGCAATAACCTTATGGAACAATAGCAACTAGTCACAATAAGATAACTATTAGCTATATATAACAATATTTACAAATTGTATAGCACATGTTAAACAATATAAGAGCAATGTAGACATCACACTTTTTTTTTAAGAAAGAGGGGACAGTGAGAGAGAGAGAGAGAGAGAAGCAACTTTTATTTAGTTTTTCAATTAACCTTCATTACGCATGCACTTCATTGTGTATGTGGGTGCTGGGGTTTGAACTCGCATATTCACGCATGCCAGGCAAGCACGTAAGTAAGTGCCACCTGGCACTTACCACCACTCCAGCCCCACATCACACTTTTTAAATTAATTCTATAAAATGTTAATAAATATCTTCCCCAGAAGATGATACCAAAAATCTAGGTAACAATAAGACCCTGTGTGTGAAAACCTAGTGATTGTATCATCAATTAAACAATTCTTAGAAGAAAAAAAAAAAACAAGCCCAGGACTGGCTTAACTGCTGAATTTTATGAAACTTTTAAAGAAGATCTAACATTAACTCTTCTCAAAGTATTTTGAAAAAATTTAAAATGAGGGAACTCTTCTGAACTCATTCTTTGAGGCTGAAATTACCCTAATAACAAAACCAGACAAGAACACAAACACAAAAAAAACTATCAACAAGTATCTTTGATGAACATAGATTTAAAAGCCTCATAAAATAAAAGAAAATTAATTAAAAAAGATATACCATGACCAAGTGAGATTTCTGCCAGGTATGCAAGGATAGTTCAACATATGCAAAGTGATAAATGCAATACATTACATTCACCTAATGAAAGACAAAATCAATCTGACCATCTCAATAGGTGCAAAAAAAAATGAAATTCAACTTTACTGCATGATAAAAATATTCAACAAAGTAGGTCTAGAAGGAATATATCTTAGTACAATAAAAACTATATGTACACACACACACTATATGTATGTACATATATACATAGGGTGTGTGTGTGTATATATATATGACAGACTCGCACCTGACTTTATATTGAATGGAAAAGAATCTGAAAGCTTTTTCCTAAACTCTGTAATCACACAAAAATGCTGACTTTCACCACTCTTATTCAATAGTACTAGAAGTCTTAGAAGTCTTAGGGAAATAAGATAAAAGAAAGAAAGGCCATTAAAATTAAAAGTGTGGAAGTGAAATTATTCCATTTTGTAGATGATATGCCTTTGTATATAAAAAAATTCTAGGACTGCTGATGTCTCATACTGGTACAAAATTTGTCTAGAATGAGCAGGACCCTGCATTTCATTCCCAGCTCCATACAAATCAAAGCAAAATTTAAAAAAAAAGGAGTAAACACTAAAGATTTCATAAAAAAATCATTGGAACTCATAAATAAATCCAGTAATCCTGCAGGATACAAAATCAACATATGAGAATCAATTGAATATTTAATACATCAATAGCAAACTTGCTATAAAAGAAGTCAAGAAAAACAATCTCATTCACAATAGCTATAAAAATAAAATGGAGATAAATTTAAGGAAATAAGTGAGTAATGTTTACAATAAAAATTATAAAACATTGATGAAGGAAATTGAAGAAGAAATAAAAATGTGTATATTTATGGATTGAAAAAATTAATAATGCTAAAATTTTCACACTACCAAAAGTGATTTACAGCTTTAAGGTAATACCTACCAAAATATCAACGGCATTTTTCATAACCATAGAAAAATCAATCCTAAAAGTCATATGAAAGCACAAAAGATCTTGAATAGTGAAAGAAATCTTGTGCAAATAGATTAAAGCTAGAGACATCCCAATACCTGACCTCAAACATATTGCAAATCTATAGTAACCAAACCAACATGGTACTTACATAAAAACTGACCCAGAGACCAACAGAACATAGTTGTGTGCTCAGGAATTAACCCACTTATGTATAGTCAACTGATCTTCCATTAAGATATAAAATACATATATTAGAGAAAGGAGTCTTCCCTCAGTGGGGCTGAAGTTTGTGTGAGATCCTGAGTTCAATCCTCAGCAACACAATCAACCAACCAATACATGAATGCATACACAAATAAAAATAATTAGCACTGGGAAAAGTAGATATCCATATGCAGAAGAATGAAACTATACCCCTATCTCTCACCCTGTACAAAAATCCACTGACAATGGATCAGAGACTTAAATGCAAGACCTTAAACTAGCAGAAGAAAACATGGTGGAAATAGTTGAAGACATTGGTGTAGACAAAGGTATTTTAGATAAGACTCCAAAAGCACACACATCAAACGTAAAAATAGACAAGTGGGATTATATTTTATTAAGAATCAGCAGAAGAGCAAAGAAAATAATCAACAGAAGGGAAAATACTACCTGCAGAAAATATTTGCTAACTTTTCAACATTCAAGGGATTACTATACAGACTATACAAGGCACTAAAATGCTCCACAGCATAAAAGAGAAATATTTTGATTTATAAATGGATAATTAAAATAGACATTTCTCAAAGTGAATATGAGCAAATGGCCAATGAGTACATAAAAAAAAAATCACTGGTTACTAGTAATCTAGGTAATGCAAATCAAAACCACAATGGAATATCATCTCTCCCCAGGTAGAGTGGCCACAACCAAGAAGATAAACAAAAACAAATTACTGGCAAAGGTGGAGGAAAGGGAATTCTTATACTCTGTAAGTGGGAATGCAAAGCAGGACAGTCATTATGGAATTAGTCAGAGGTTTCCTCAAAAAGCTAAAGACAGAGACATATGATCCAGTCACTTCATTTCTGTCATATACACAAGGGAAATAAAGCAATATATCTAAGAGATACCTGCACACCTGTGTTCACTGCAACATTCTTCATAAAAACCAAGACATGGGATTAACTGAATCATTGATCAATGGGTGAACAGATAAATAAAATGTGGTACATAAAACATGGAATATTATTTAGCCAAAATGGAATCCTATCATTTGTAGCAACATGGTTGGAATTGGAGCACATTATGCTAATTGAAATACTCCAAAGAAAGGCAAATACCTCATGTCCTCACATGTATGTACAAGCCAATGAAGTTTATTATATGGAAGGAGAGACTAGAATAGTGATTACCTGAGTCTAGGAAGTTTAAGGAGGAGGGTAATAGATGGAGGTCGGGGTGCCAAAACACAGGTAAAGAGCTGAAATAATTTCTAGTTTTCTAGAGCAAGTAGGAGGACAATAGCTTATATTACTGTATTATCTATTTTATTAAGAACTAGAACAGAGGAGTTCAAAGTTTTCCAACAAAAACGATAAATGTTTAAGGAGATGTAAATGTGAATTGCATTCATTTGATCATTACCAATTATACACAGATATGAAATCATTGCACTCTAGCTTATACATATGTACAAATAAAGGTCATTATGAATGAAACAGACCTTAAAAGCAGTCACTAAAGTAATAGAACTGTAAATTCAACTTCTGAATCAGTAGAGGAATAGTAAGGCATCAAAAGTTGGCCTTGCGGACTGGAGTGGTGGCTTGGTGATTATGGCCCTTGCCTGGCATGTGCAGGTACACGAGTTCAAACCCCAGCACCATGTACACAACGAAGTGTCTGAGGAATGAAAGTCACATGAAAAGCTAAACAAAGATTACTTCTCTCTTTCCTCTCTCCCTCACTGTCCCCTCTTTCTTTCTTTAAAAAAATATAGAAACAAAAAAGTTGGTCTTGTGTTAAATCAGAGATCTCAGCAGCCTTTACTCATGTTGGTTCCACTCCCAGTCTACCCAGCAGCATTCCTGACTGCTTTGACAGCCTTCTTTCATCCACTGGTAAAGGAGCGACCCCTGTCCTCCTTACTCCAGGACAGCTAAATGCCTCATATGGACAATGGATGTAAAGATTCTTACACTCACAACCTGGGGAGCCGAGGAGTGCCATTCGTCTGTCACTCAGGAGCATAGTGTCCCAGCACAGACAGTGCTTGGCAAGCTTTGTTGTGATAAGAGGGTGAGGTAATCCTGGTTTTTGCTGGAGGATGTAAAGTTTGACTCATTCTTCATCTGATAGGAATATGAAACCCATTTGTCTCAGGACCAGTTGGGTACAGTAGTCCAGTAGCAAGGGAAGCTGCTATTGACTCTGGGACTCTTCCCTGCTGGGTGAGGGGCATGCAGGGAGAGAGAAGGGGATTCCTAGCAGGACATGGGACGTCATTCAAGCTTCTCAGTGTAGTGACCCATGCTTATTTATGTTCCCCAGTATTAGCTCCTGATCTTATCCACTACAGTATTATATAGTGTAGCTTTCAGCCTCTGCCCATTGGGACTCAATCTCCTTTGGGTAAATGAATTATTTTGCCAAATATATATATGTACATACATATATGTAGCCAAAAATATATATTTTAAAAAGAGAGGGACAGAAAAAGAATCAATTATATTTATATATAGTTTTACATATGACTTTCATTGCTCCAACACTTCATTGTGTAATATGGTGTTGGGATTCAAACCTGCATCCTTACACATGCCAGGCAAGCACTGTAACCACTGAACCACAGCTCCAGCCTCCAGTCATATCACTCTTAATTTTAAAATTAATAATGGGAAATATGAGATTACTTTGGAAAACAAATCTACAGGTACAGAAAGGAGGAAGAACAAAGCATATGATTAAAAAAGGAAAAAAATAATGTGAAAAGAATTTGAGATGAAATATTTGATATGGTTTTGCATAATTTTTGTTCAGGAAAAAAAGAAAAGAGAAGACACAGTGTACCACAATTCAAACAATACCAATTCTATTTGCAGCATGTTTTTATCATCTGAAAAATGGGGAAAAAAACACTAATTCTCAACTTGCAGTAGAATTAATTGGTAATAATAGATGTTATGTCATATAAAACACTTTCTGCTACTAAAGGTTTAGCCTAGTTATAGAGATGCGCATTTTTTTCAAATGACCTTTTGCTGTAACAATCCTTCCTCCTATGGAATTAGTGCTTATTAGGAGGATTTTATGTAGCACACACTGTGCTTTGAACTCTAGGTACGTGATTTTATCTAACCTCGCTAGCATACTGGTGAACTATATACTACTTTTGGATTTTTATAGTTGAGTTAATAAAAATATACAGAAAATGCAGTAAATTCCCAAAATAAGAGACCTTGAAAAGGTGAGAAGTTAGGATTCTAATTTAGAGCACGTGGTATCTAACAGTGTAATGTTTAATTGTAACTAATGACAAAGTTTTTGTATTCAGTGCATAGGTAGTGTCTTCCATGCATGCCACTCAAAATATTTAGCACTCAGGTTTGCACAAGGGTAGCTTGAAAATGCACAGAAATAACCAATTAAAGCATTTTTACTCTCACACACAGAGAACCCCAGCAAAGCATGGAACGATTGCAGAACACCAGCCCACCAACGTGGTAAGTCTTATGTATGCACATGCACAAACACAGAATTACTACTATCAAGAGACCCATGAGCTTTTGCCAGCATTCTTCAAAACATAAATCACAGGGATCAGCTATCTCTAGTGAATGCTAAGGGTTAGCCTTCTTTCTGAGTTTTGTTGGGAAGTGCAGAAAGGTAAGGCAAACATTTCCTTTGCAAATGCTAAAATTCCTTCCAATGCTTGAGCAACTTACTTAATGAAATTTTAAATGGTCTCATCTACATCCAAAGTAACTGAGTTGAATAAAATTATATTAAGTTTGGGAATGAATTGCACAGTGGTTAATATGATGTTCCCCCCAGTATTTATCTTCCTTCTAAGTCAGTATTTAATAAATTGCATGAAGTATCACCACACCAGAAGTTTAGTGCCTGCTTTCTGGCAATTATGTAGCAATAGACCTGCTTGAAATTTACTGAGATTAAAAACAGAGAAATATTTGTGGTGTATGAAGCTTTCCAACTTTGTGAAAATCTGAGAAACAACTATCTGTTGAAGGACTTCAGATCTAAACATTAATGTCATTAGCAATCTAGTCTGGTTAAAAGGTCTCCTGCAAACAAGTTTCTTCTGAGAAAAAGAAAAAAATAAGGAAGTGGGCCAGAACACTAGCAAGTGATTCATTGTTAAGCAAGATTCAGCGGTCAGACTTTTCTTTGGGGCAAGGACTCAGGCTACTTTTTCTCCTCTTTTTTTAATAAATGAACTAGTAGAAACCTTGTGCAGAGTCACAAGCAAAGGAGAAAAGGATGCAATAAGCCAGGGGATCTAAGTGGATGATCAATGTAGAGTCTCACTTTGTTCAGTTCAAGGGAACTCTGGGGCCAACTAAGCTTGGATTTCTTTCACTCTTTTTTTTTTTTTAACTTTGCCCCTTTTTCTCTTGGACTTGAACCTAATCCCTTCAGAAAGGTGCTGGTTATCATGCAGTGCAATGAAAGATACAGTGTGGAGAATCCTCAAAAATTTAGGGCTGGAACCTCCTTATGACCCAGCTATCCCACTCCTAGGTATTTTCCCAAAAGAGCTGGAATCAGCACATTATAGAGATACAGCTTCATTAATGTTTATAACATCTCAATTTACTATAGCTAAATTATGGAACCAACCCAGATGCCCCTCATTAGATGAGTGGATTCAAAAACTATGGTACATATATACAAAGGAATTCTACTCGGCTATTAGAGAAAACAATATTTTGGCCTTTGCAGCCAAATGGATGGAGATGGAAAACATTATGCTAAGTGAAATATCCCAAACTCAGAGACTCAAGGGCCAAATGTTTTCTCTCATTTGTGGAAGCTAGAAAACAGTCAGAAATAGTATGACAGGTGGCTAAGCTAATTACAGCCTCAACATGTATGCCTTTTTACATGAGCAAGGGAACCTTGCCTAGGATACTGGAGCATGTAGGGAGGGGAGCAGAGAGGGAGTGAGAGAATAGGAAGGGTATCAGGGGAGCTGGAAGGAGGGAGTATGGGGGAATCAACTCAATGGGGAACCTTTGACTTCTATGAGAAGTCCAATTAATACGGGGATTAGGAAGGGGGAAACATGGAACCATGGGGAAACCAAGGAGGGAAACCATGGAATGGCATCAGCCTTGGCTAGCTCTGTCATTAAACATTTCTTCTTGATTGTTTGATAATGATTCTCTCCTAATTGTAAGACCATCTTTAATGAATAAAAGAAAAAGGAAAGAAAGATGATTCTGAGTTCTTATTCAAGGAGGTGGTAAGATGAGGCCGAATTTTCACAGTATTATTGAGGTTGTACATCTCAGTTACCTCGGAGAGAAAAAATGTAGTGAAAATCAGGAATAAGATGTGTGCAATGGCCTGGAACTTTCCTTGTGTCCTGTCTCCCGGGGAACTCTATAGGGTGAACCATGTGCAAATGATGAGAAATGGCATCTAAAATGACCTTTAAGACTGCTTCCATCTGGGAGAATCGGGAATAGCTATCAAATTGCCTTTTTATGCAATTTTGCATAGACTTTTCAGGCTCAGATGTACAATTTTTCATATTCCACTTTCCACTTCTAGGAAATATAACCTCTTACTCAAACCTGTCAAAAGCATTTTGGATATGAGCTTTGTGGTATGGTATATGACCTAGCACTCATAACTACACACTAGAGGTGAATTCGGCAATATGTCACCTGTGTAATGTCCTCCACCAAGCTATTAGTGAAGGAAGAAAGAAATTGAACAGGATAGTTAAAGGACAGATACCTATAGGTTATAATCCTTAATCGTTCTTATTCAAAAGTATTTCTTGTTGCTTGCTCCTTAACCACTTTTAGATTTGGGATAAATTTACTTAGTTATTAGTGGATATTTTGACAAGTTTATAGCAAAAGTATGAATAAGCTCAGATGTGTATTAGTTATATATTCAGATTTCCTGCATGAGAATATTATTTCTCTATTTACATGTTCATATAATTTTCAACATTTTTACAATTTAATATTTTTATTGTACTATAGATTAACAGAGATAATACATTTCTTTATAATAATAATATTTCCTAGTCCTATTGAAGGTCAAGGGGAATTTTAGACTTAATTTACATGGTTTGTTAAACATGTTAATATTTTTTCAGTATTTAAAAAATTACTTCATATTACATTTTCTCATTTTAGTTGAGATGTGTAGGTTTGTAATCAACACACCTCAATGGGCATTGTGTCCAGGAACCTTGTTGAATGCTGCTACTTATAAAAATGTTATCCTTAGAAGAACATTTAAGATAAATTTTACATACATCAGATGGTCAAGTTATCCATTTCTACTTTCCTAAATCCATTATTAATTCTTACTGCTTTCATGTGAATGTCTTAGGATTTTCTATACACAAGATCATGACATCTCAACCAGATTGTTTTTTGGGGACAGGATAGAGGGGTAAGCAGCACATAACCACTAAATCACATCCGAGCTCTTTTTGCTTATTATTTTGAGATAGGGTCTCACCAAGTTATTCGGGATCTCATGAATTTGCTGAGGCTGGCCTTGAACATGCAACCCTCTTGCCTCAGCTTCCCAAGCTGCAGGAATTACAAGCATGCACTACAGTACCCAGGCACCAGAGATGGATTTATTTCTATTTTTTATCTAATACCTTGGACTAAATTTTCCCATTCATTGTTCAGTAGCAATGGGGAAAATGTTCATCCCATTTCATTTTGTTGTCAGGAAGAGCCTTCCATCTCTGAAGAGTGTGAAGTTAGCTGTGGGTTTTTCCACAAGCACCCTTCATCATATTGAAGAAACCTCCTTCTACTCCACTTTTAGTTTTCTGAGAGTTGTTCATAATTAAAGGATAGTACATTTTGGTGAAGGCCTTTCTGTGTTTTCTGAAATGATCATTAGGATTTTTTCCTTCTTTTAATAATGTGATTTATTTACTTTGATGGATTTACTTATATGAATCACTTCTTACATTCCTGAGAAAAATCCACTTGGTCACAGTGAATGATCCTCTCAATATTCT
Organism: Aplodontia rufa; assembly: GCA_004027875.1. Lineage (NCBI taxonomy): Eukaryota > Metazoa > Chordata > Mammalia > Rodentia > Aplodontiidae > Aplodontia > Aplodontia rufa. The sequence continues at coordinate 29,879 of PVKS010018480.1, forward strand.
TTTGGGTTAGATTTACTAGGATTTTGTTGAGGATTCTTGCATCTATATTTATAAGGGACAGTGGTCTGTGATTTTTCTTTAGTGTCTTTAGCTGACTTTAATACCAATATAATACTGGACTTACAGAATGGTCTTGGAAGTGATCCTTTTTCTTAAACATTTTGGAAGAACTTGAGAAAAATGTGTGTGAATTCCTCTTTAAATGTCTGGTAGCATCCAGTGGTGTCACCACCTGGCCCAGACTCTTGTTCATTGGCATAGTATTGGGTCCTGAAGCAATTGCTTCATGTGTCGTAATTCTGTTGAGGTTTTCTATTATTTTCTAAGTAAGTTTAGGTAATTTATGTTTAAAGGAATATATGTATTTGTTTTTGCAAAAGTGTTTATGGCATTCTCTATAACCTTTCATCTCTGTAAGATTACTAATCGAGGACTTTATTTATTGGTATTGTCTACATTACTATTTTTCCCTTTAGCTAAAAAATTGGCAACACAAAGAATTAGAATTAGTTAGTTATTAGTTCAAAGAATTAATTTTGGGTTTGACAAATTTTTTCCATTTTCGATTTTGTTTATTTCTGCTGTAATTTTTATTATGCACTTCCTTCCTCTAAATTTGAGTTTAGTTTACTTTTCTTTCTCTAGTTCCCTGAGGTATAGAATTACATTCTTGTTTTTAGATCATTCTTCTTTTTTTAAGGTGAGCATAAGAGTTATAAATTTCTCTTTAAACTTTGATTTTCCTTTATTTTTAGTTACTAAAAATACCTCTTATTTCTTTCCATTGCATGAAGTCCAGAATTTTGGTCATTTCACTTTAAAAAGATTTTCAATATATCTTTTCTCAAATTAACCTGAAACAAATATAATAGTGATTATTTATATTAATTTTGTACCCATCACCTTTGCTGAACCTACAGATTAGTTCTTCCAGTTTGCATGTTATGTTGCATTTCTATGTAGATGATGATGCTATGAATAAATAGTAAATGTCCTATTTTATTTTCACCATTTTTATGTTTGTTTCTTTTTCTTATTCAAGAAATCTGGCTATTACCTATAGTGAAGACAACTTTATAATATTCTAGAAGTTAAAGCATATTTTCCTAAAGTTTTTTTATTCAATATGATGCCTTTTGGAATTTTTGGTAAGAAGCTATTATCAGATTAAGAAAATTTGCCACTATTTTTTTTAACCATTGTGGACCCACAAATTTCATCATACATACATACAATACACACACAAGCACACATTTACCTGAATATATGTGTATATACATGCGTGCATACACACATAATGCATAATGCTATATATGTTGTAATCATATTATTATACATAATGAATAATATTATGTATCACAGGCTATATTGCTATATATGCATAAAATGCATAATGTTATATGTGGTACATGCTATAATTATATTCATAAGTTACAACAAAAGTAATTCTTAGTCTGATTAGTGTTTTTAGCACACTCATTTTTAATCAGAAAATTTGTTTTACTTCTTGCTTATTTTGTGAATTCAATAAAGCTCTAGTGCTGTGTATTTAAGATGTACCAGTAGCTCCATTCGGGAGAGGTTCTCCCCAAATGAATGTGGCTGTCTGTTAGTCAATCTCAAGAATATAATTCTTGAGTCACCCTACCTTGAAGCTACCTTGAAGTCAAATTGTTGAGGTGGTCTTTACAAGGACACGGGATAGAATCAGTACTCTAGTCTTCTATCCCTTCTTACAAGGTTATAATTCAAGTTCGTTCTTTTTTAAATTTTATTTATTTATTTATTTATTTATTTATTTTGCTAATCAGTATATCTTGCAACCAACTTTTTTTTTTTTTTTTTTTTTTAAGAAAAAGGGACAGTGAGAGAGAGGAGAGAGGGAGAGAGGGAGGGAGAGCAACGACTTTATTTAGTTTTTCATGTGGCCTTTGTTGCTACAACACTCAGTTGTGTACCTGCTGCTGGGGTTAGAACTCGGGTCCTCACGCATGCTAGGCAAGCGCGGTGACCACTGAGCCACTGCTCTAGCCCCGCAACCAACTTTTACCCAATGAAAACCTGTTCTTGTTCCTCTGTTAAGCCTCCAATATTTTCCAAAGTTAAAAATAACTGAAGTTCTGTAGTCGCTGCCTCAAGAAACTTGGCTTCAGTAACTTTTCCTATTTCAAATGCTAATTCATTATCCCTGGTGTGTATAATGTTGGTTTAGAGAATTAACTGTAAAATTTAAATTGTAAGCTAAAGGATATACATCATGCTATCAATGCTGAATTATTAAAAATTAAATTACAGAAAGACTGACAAAGCTTCTATAAATATAAAAAACCTTGAAAATCACATCCAAATTGTCATTTAGAAATAAGCATTGGTAAAAATTTAATTTTTGATATTGAACTGCTACATTTTCTATTTTTTGTATCTGTCCACAATGATACATAAGTATATATAGCGTATATGTATATGAATACATTTATTTTTCAGTTTGGTTTACACATTTTCATTAACTTTTATGTATTTATACACACATAATAGTATATTATAATATAGCACACATTTTTAAATTAACTATTTAATATTAACAATATAAACATTTTGTAGATGATAATAACAATTAAATTCATGTATCTTGTAATCTAATGTTTGATAATTTATACTGATTCCTATTTTGCTAGATATTTTTACATAGCATGGTCATGCATACACAATATCCTCTTTGTCCTATTTCACCATTCCTTCAGGAAAAATGAATTGTTAATTTATAGCTATTATTATGATATAATTTTTGAGATGTTTTCAAATTAAGCTCTGGAATTATTGCCATTTATTTGATAATTTTTATTCACAAAGGATAACTAACTTTCTTATTTTTTATATGCTGCAATATTTTCTTAATTTACATTTTTTTCAGTTGACATTTTTATTATTTATGAAAAATATGTATACTTTTTCTTATAATGTATATCTGCCTTCCTTCATGGTCTCTGCTTTTACTGATATCCTTTTAAGATTATTCTACATGTCAAAGCTATGGCAAGAATATTCATTCTATTTTATTTTATTGCTTTTACTTTGCGATTTTTATTTAAAAAGTGATCCATATTTAACTTATGTTAGTATAAATGTGAAATGCATTTCTGACTTGTTCAGTTCTTTCCCTACTAAATAGTGGGTGTCCCTGCATCATTTATGAATAATTCATTACTTTTCTGCAGTTTCAAATGGTTCAATAAAATACGTTAATTCAAATATAATGTCATCTCAAGAATTTATTGTCCTTTTTCATTGATGTGTCTGTCTATTCTCACATGGCCAGGGGCCATGGAACTTATTATGGCTGTTCTATATAATTAATCTCAGAAATGGCTTGGTATCCCAGTTAATAGACTACAATTTGTTGTTAACAGGCATACTTAAAAATATTTTGTCTACTTTCAAAAATATATTTTGAAATTTGATTAAGATTACATTACACTTACAAGCTAATTTCAAGAGCAGAAATATTTACAGCATTATGACTCCTCATTTGTGGCAAGCCATTTATCCTCTGGCAAACGAGTTATCAGTCTGTTTCAGGAAAATGCAGAGATTAGAATTTGGTATCAAGTTGTTTCATGCATATAGTTTTACAAAGGTGAGAGATTTTCTCCAACGTTTTCTATACATTCCCCATCTATTTTTTTCAGTTAAAATAATATTCACAGAACATAAGATTAATCATTTCGAAGTCTTCAGTACAGTGATATTCAGACATTTACAATGTTGTGGAACAGTCGCTGCTATTTTGTTCAAAAAGAATGTTTTTCATCACGAGAAGACACTCTGTACTAGCAAGCAGTTGTTTACCATCTTCCCTCCCACCAACCCCCAGCCATTGATCTACTCTCTGAATCTACGTTTCTCCCCACTCTGGACCTTGTGAAGTCAACAATTTAGCACTAGCACCACGTGAATGTTGCTTCTGGACTTTATCAGTTCAGCATGGTTGTGATGGGGCATCATGGGAAGCAGAACGCAAAGTATATGGGAAATCTTTCCTTCTTCCAAGGCACTTCTGTAAGCCTGAAAACATCTCAAAACAAACTTCTCAGATCAAACACCCTGGACAGCGTCTGGCGGAGCTTGCCTGTGAGTTCAGGCAGTTTTGAGGCCTCTTCCACTGTCAATTGTTTTGTGGTTGTATTGACGTTATTTATGTCTTTATACCATAAAATAAACCATAAAATACTTAATGATCAAGCAAGGTAAACTCTCCTGAAAGCAATTTCTTTATTAAAAATATAAGGGAATAAGGGGGATATATGATGTGTACATGTACGAAAATGTAGCAGTAAACCCCTTCAATATGTAAAGCTACAATGAAAAATAAAATGTTGTTTTAGAAGTATATGTGAGGGTGTACATCTTTAGGTTCTTCTAATTCCAAATTGGGAAGTATATCCATTTTGCAGGGAACCTGGACTTTCTCCCACGTGATACTGTTATTAAATGAAATCCGAGGGAAATAGCTGTTCCTACTTCTCCATCAAAATATTAAAAGTTAAGGAAGTCTGAAAATGATTCTGATTATGTAAAAATCTTAGTATGATATCTGCACATGGTAAATATCTAATAATCACTATACATGTGATTACATATGCATATAAAATACATTTTATTTCAGGATGCGTTCAATTAGATGTTATAATATGAATCCAATATTAAACAATTTCTTCCTATCTTTAGAAGCTTCCATAAATATTATTGGTGTTTTCCTTCTTTATGTCCCTTTTATAATGAAGTAGTATTTATTTCTAATATAGATGTATATTTAAGGAATGCTTGTAGGAAAAATATGAAATTTCATATGGATTTAAAATACTATATTTTAAGCTGGTGCAGTGGTGAATGCCAGTAATCACTGTGACTCAGGAGACTGACGTAGGAGGATCCCAGGTGTGAGGTCAGCCTCAGCAACTTAGCAAGACTCTGTCTCAAAATAATAATAAAAAGGACTGGGGATGTAGCTCGTTCATGGAGTTCCACTGGATTCAATCCCTAATACCAATAAATGAATAAACAAACATTATAATAATTTTTGCAACCGTAGATTTGAATATGTTTATTACATAAAAGGAAATTACATAGACATTAGGCTGTGTAACGTCAGGCAATTGAGCATGCTTTTTCTTTTTGGTGAGAAAACTACACATGAAAAATTAAGTGAATGTGTCCTATTCCACCACCCTTTTTAAAACCCAGCCCACTTGATCTAAGTGGGTCAGTGGCTCAAAAGTTAACTTGTTTTTTTCTAGATAAATCCCATGACTAAGTCCACATCCAGGTATATCCAGAAGCTCAATAGTTGGCACAACACTAGAAGCAGGATGGAGAGAATGAATATGGAATGATATCATTCAATCTGATATCTAAAAATGGGGGATGTTCCAAGAAACACTGTCATGAAGTAAAAGGAACAAAGATACAGAAAGAAAGTAGACCAACCATTTCTGAGGATAGGCAGGTGGGAGGAGCAGAAGGAAATGACTAATTATGTATATGGGGTTTCTCTCTCAGGTGATAAAAATGTTCTAAAAGTGGATAATAATTATAAACAATTGCATAATTCAGCAAAATACAAAAAAACAATGAATTATACATTTTAAAACATTAATTTTATAGTATATAAATTATACTTCAGTAAAACTATTTTAAAAAGAAAGGGCAAAGTCTTTGAAGTCTCCACAGACCTAGCTTCCAAATCCAGCTCAGTCACTAATTAATATAATTGTATATCTCAGATAAATCACCTAACCTCTCTGAACCTCAGTCTCTTCAGTGGTAAAATGATGAGGAACTAAACTCCAACTGAAAGAATTGTTAAAATTAAACAAAATAATGAATGTATGATACCCAACCCAGTGTCTCCCACGTGGTGAGCTTTCAGCTCTTTCTAACTCTTCATCCTACGTAAAATGCCAGTGACTTTATGTCATTTGTAGATTTATATGGAAAACACTGCGAAAGGGGTAATAAAGACAGATTGCCATTGAAAAAAAAGAAACAAGAAAAAAGAAAAATTAAGTAAATATGTCCTATTCACCTGTTCTAACAGAATAAGACTTTCACAAATTATCATTGAGAAATATTTTAAATTTCCTCATTAATCTTCAAAACTTAAGTTTGAGAAAGAGGCAAATAAAACTTCTAGTCCATTTGCAAATGTTCTCTTTTAAATTGAGAAACTGACTAATAATTCTATTAGGAATTGAAAATCATTTATTCAATCCTGCATGATTTTATCTAATTTATGAATAAAATTAAAATTTTACTGAGGATATTTCCAGAATTTAATTTAATTATAATCTAAAGTAATTCTGAATATAATTTGACTATTTTCTACTCCTAAAAGTTTATCAAATTTTTAAATAACATCTAACTTCGTTGAATTTTGAGAATCATGTACCTACTTGTTAAACTTACTATTTAGCCATATTATTAGAGATTTTCCTGATTATTCCAGGGTCTTTGGGTTTTCTGACTTCCCATGAAGGATCTCCAAATGATTGCTTTAAGAATACATTGTTTCAGTGAATAGAGTTTGAATAGAGGAGACATAGGGTCTTAGCGTATGCATTACATTTTAAAAAATAATGTGAACTATTTAATTCTCTTTTATCAATGGCAATTCAGGACCTGTTAATGTTATTTGTGGATTTAAAATTTGCATATTCAAGTTTTCCCTAAAATGAGCTTTACATAATAGTATGAATTTAGTTTAGCATTTAGAGCTACTTTTTATGCATCTTGATGTTAAATGCCATAAAACATAGTTCACCATTCAGACTGGCAAGACAGCCTTGCACAAGAAGTGTAGTGAGGACCCAGCAGGGCACGCGTTGGCAGGGGAGCCAGATAACCATGCAGCTTGGTTATCACGCTACACGGGGTACGACCGCTGAGACTCACAGTGCTGACCTCTAAACACGATGAAATACATCAGAGACAGTGTCTTCAGAGGGAGCCGGCAAAGACTGCCAGGCTGAAGAAGCAGAAGACCTTCACAGTGGTACTCATCCCGCAGACAGAGGGCTCTGGAGTCAGGCTCCTAAGTCACTGGGTGGATGTAAGTGGCCCTGAAAGGTGGAGAATTTATTCTGTAGATAAAGGGAGATGCAGAAAGAGGAGCACCTCTGCTTTCTCTGTAGTCTACTTATTTTCCTACAGTAAAGTAGCTGACCTATACCGAGTGCTTGCTCCATAGCATTCTGTATGTGAAGCCTTACACCCTTCATCTACGAGATCCTGTTTCAGGGAGTATGCGACTTTCTTAATTCACCATTAATAATTGGCAAAGCCAAGATTGAAAAATTATGGTTTCTGCCTTCATTTCTTTTACATCAGTACATTTTCACAAGACACATTTTATTTATATTTTATAAACCCATCTAGATTCTGTGGTGAAGTCTATCCCCAAGAGCATTAACACAGCACCCCAAGATACGTCCTGTGTCTCCTAGGGGCCAAGAATCCAGGGATCTAGCTAGTTCTGATTAAAGCTCCAACATGGAGAAAGAGCCACTAGGGAAAGTATAAAGCTGTGCTTCTTAGTCTGATGAGCAGGAGTAAGATCTTTCTTTCAAAAACGTAAAGCTACTGGAATATGAAATGTCACCTGAATTTCTTCTGCATGAAAGTGTTAGGGTTTGCACACTTAGTGTGCTAAGATCTATTGGAGACTCCTCGTTCTTTTATTGAATTCCCCTTACACTGTATTTCATTTTACAAGGGGATTCTCATCAAGAGCACTGTTTTAATTTAGAATTAAAAGCCAGAGGAATAAGGAATTGTGACCATTATAATATAACAGAAAGACAACAGTGTAAGTCCTGCAGCGGGAGGATTCCACGGGGTATCATTGACTGAGCCAGAATTAGAGCGTGGTTATTAGATATTCATTCCAATGGCTGGATCACACAGTTGCATTTAGTTAGTGATACAATGGAATGGTCTCTGAAGAGTCTTACTATTCTTACTTTTCATCTCTTAAAAATGTAAATGCTTTCAGTATATATTTTCTTCCTTATGTCAATGGACTTTTTAAAATTATAAAAATAATACTGGGTTATAAAGAAAATTAAAAAATGCAAAGTTACAGAAACAGCCCAGCTTTCTTCCTGCATTACCATATTTATAAATATCTTCATTAATGAGTACCTACTGGGAATACTGTTCTAAACACAGTGTTTTGCTAATACTATGTCATGGTTACTTTTCCACAATACTAAACTTAATCTACTCTTCTTGTGTCTCATATAATCCTGGGATAGGCATGTAGTACTATTTATTTATTTTTTACTTAAGGGTAAAAATTAAGTTTGTTTTCAATGAATATTCAAATTTTAATATATATGCATATCTTGTAATACTCTCATAGATGTGTATTTATAAATGCATGTGCCTCCATTTACACATATTTGCTTCTTACCTGCGATCTATCAACATGTATATCACATGTATGCATATATGTGTGTTTGTATAAATGTTTTTTCCCTAAGTAGCTATAAACATAATATTTGGCTCAAAGATGGCTGGAATTTAATTTTTGATATAGTCAAATAATATGCAAAATATTATACACCAAAAGTGTCAATATTTTATTAGAATGATTATTAACTAAATCCACTATTTTGAATGTAATTTTACTATGATGGAAAAAATGTGTTATCTCACGGTGACCAATCATTTGTGTAAGGAAAAAGTGTTAATTTTTCTAGTTTCCAAGGATATCAAGAGAGAACAAAAAATAATTTTCAAAGTCTATGAATTAAGTGCTTTTGCTGTCTTTTCCTCTTTGTTATCTTGCTAGGAGAGATAATGATAATGACAATAATAATACTAAGTTACGGTTTTGCCTATTTGTATTCATCGACAGTTTACAAACTCTTGAATTCATTATCTTTGAATTCTCAGAGCATCAGTGTCCAGTTATCATGGCATTCCTTATTATAGCTTAGCAGAAACTGAGAAGACACAGAAACTCAGAAAAATGAATTGGCTTAACCAAGGTCACACAAGATCAAACAGATAGTGATTGAGAATGATTTTAAAATTGTAAAGTTCCTGATAAAACTTACAAAATGGGATTTCAAGATAAGAAACCATTTTATTGGATAAAAGGAAACTCATGTTTCTCAAATGGAAAGCTAGAATATAGTGAAAAAATAAAATTGAAATGTTGAGAAAGCTCCTTCCCTTTATTAAGAAACTACTCTAAAATAGGTGCATATCAGGACATGGCTGCTACCTGCTGCCTAGCAAAATCTTTGCTGGAATTTGGTTTTTGCAAGAGCAGAACATGAATTTTTCATAGACTGCTGCAAGGGACCTGAAGCAAAAATTCTTCAGTCTTGGCAGCATCGGCTGATATAGAACACTGAGAAATAAGGATTACAAATGAACGTGAGAAGGGGAACATGGTGCGGCACCAGCAAGGACCGATTTCCATTTGATTCTGTCTCCTCTAAGGTGGACAATTAGCTTTCGCTCCAGAAGACAGGTAGTGCACTTGAACTTACTATTAAAGCAGTGTGAACGTGCATACGTTCAACTGGCAAGCGGGAGGCATGCACTGTCACCAAGGTGACACACACACATCAAATGAACACACTCCTCCACAGCAGAAGCATGAACACAGAGAAAAGTGCACATTCATGTAGACCAGTAGGTACTTCAGATAGACCTGTACGCACAACCAACAAACCACTCACACATGCACACTGACTCACACCCAGCACACGAATGCTTATGTATATGAACAGGATAAAATGATCATAGAGTGCACATATACTTAATGTGTATCTCAAAATATTCACTCACAGAAAGAAACACAAGCACAAGCTTCTTCAGAGTTTCAAGGTCCGTATCACTCTAATACCAAATCCCATCAAAATATCAAAATAATGACATGATTATTAATACACCTCAATAAAAATACACACCAAATGCAAAAATTGTAGCATATTTTGATTCAATAATATACAAAAAATTATTGTGAAAATCTTAGGATTACTTCAAGAATTCACAAATTTATATATTTTGCAAATTTGTGGAAGTTTGGTTTTTGTTTGATAAAATCTATTATTTTTAAATAGATAGCTGAGACTATTTTATGGCTTTATTAAT
>PVKS010018481.1:0-40033 GCA_004027875.1 Aplodontia rufa
GTTGTTAGTGTAAGGTCTTGTAGTTGTTACCGTTGTTACTAAACCAAAGCTTCTGCTCTCTTTGGCACAGCTTTCTTCTATGATACAATATTTCGTATTTTTTAAAAAAGGAAAATTAATTGCACCTCTAAATTTTACTTACAAATTCTTCTTCTGTAATATCTGGTGGCTCTGAAACAAGATAAAATATTACATTATCTCACTCAAATCGAATTTCCTGTTAGAGTAAACGAAATAATGGGAGCCAGCGCCTAGCCCTATTTTATACACGTGCAGGTTCAGTGAAAATTGGGCCCTCTGCTCCCTCTCTGCACATGGATTGAATTTTAAGTTGGAATTCAAGGTGGAAGTGGGGAGGAAAGGCCTCTGGAACCCAGCTTGGTCACTAATTCGCTGCGACCCCGGGGTTAGCCTTCCTCCACCGAGGCCTCCGTCACTCCAGCTGCGGAAGGGAGAGTTGAGCAAGACAACGCAGCTCGGCGCCAAGGTAAACGGGAGGGGGAGAAATTCCTAATAAAGGCAGCGAGAGGGCGGTGAAGCGGGATTTCCGAGTGCCCGGGAGAGGGGCGCCCCGAGCCGCGCACCTACCCGCGGTGAGCCGCTTCTTGGGCATTGCCGCCGTTGCCCGCGCCCGGGGCCCGCGCGGGCCGTCACGGCCGGGTCTGAGGCCCCCCGGCGCCCGCCACGTCTGCCCCGGGAGCGAAGCCGCGGCAGCGCTCGTGTCCCCGCCGCGCCCGGGTTGCTATGGAGCGGGGACAATGCGGCCGTCACGCGCCTCCGCGGCCTGGGCCGAGGCAGGGACGCTCCGCCGCGCAGCCACCCGGGAACCGGCCCTGGACAGCCTTCCCCGAAAGACCGAAGGCGCCGGCCCGTTGCTGGGGACCCGGGCTCAGGCCTGGCCGCTCAGCCGGATGCCGCAGTCGGGGAAACCTGGGGTCCTCCGGCGACCACAGGTGCCGGGGATGCGGGCGAGGACGCCAGGCCGGCTGGGCTAGGAGGCAGAAGGCGACGAGTCCCGCCTCTTGAAGGCGCAGGAGGGGTCAGTACAGATACCTGTAGATAAAGTCAAACAGCCACCGGCTTTGGGAAGCAGATCCAATCCGTTAGGATGCTGCATTTTCAAGATACCTACGTTTTAAAGATTACCCAAGGTGGCTGTTGAAGAGACAATAAATTGAGATTTCCCCTGAACACACCAGGGAAAAGTAATGATGGAAGAGTTTCTGTACAAAGAGTGAAATTTGAAAGCACCATAATTCTAAATAGAAAAGAAAAATATTTTCAGAGAAGTCCTGGTCAACAGCCCAGACTTCTTACCCTCAGCCTAAAGAAACTTCAAATCCAGTTACTTGCTATACACAGCAATGCATCCAATGCAAATGTCAAAAAAAAAAAAAAATCTTCCCCATCATCTTCAAAATCATTTCCTAACAAAAATCTAATGACCATCAAGTAGTGCCTTAATCTACCAAGTGACTCAAGCCAGAAACCTGGGAGTTTCTCCCCTAAAGCTTTCCCTCCAAACTCCATAGTCAAGCACTGGGTCCTGCCAAATCTGTCTTAAAGTATTTCTGGAATCTAGAATCTCCTCTCCATTCTCACAATCACAGCCTTAGTACAGGCTCCCATCTGGACTGTTGTAAAAATTTCCTAACTTGTCTCCCTTCCAGCCTTTGCTTCCAGTGGAGTTCCCCTTAAATCCATTCTCCATGCTGAAAGCTATATATACCATCTATCTAAATACTGATCTGACTTAAAACCTTCAGTGGCTCCACATTTGCCTTCTCAGTGTGAGGGACGCTCAAGGCTGGTGGGGACCAGCAGGTATATAAATGCTTAAGCAAGGAGTAACATAATCAGGGGTCGTATTGCAAGGAAGCATAACACCTGCCTGGTTGTATTTATTGCTTTTTCAATATGACACAGGAATAGACAAAAGTAAAATAAACCACTGCCTTGGCCAGACAAAATCAAAGGTCCAAATGAGATCAAGGAAGAACAGGAGAAGAGGGCAGAGATAAAGAGAGGTGTATGGGGAACAAACCACAAGGGCCTTATGGACCCTGACAGGGACTTTGACTTTCATTCTGAGGAGGGGAATCGTAGCAGGGTTTGAACAGAGACAAGGATGAGGTCTGTTTAGAGGATGTAGATGGCATGAGTACAGGCAGGCAAGAGTCGATGGTGCAGGCAACACTGGCTTAGGAGGACTCAGATACTGCATGAATTTTTCAACTGGAGCTGAGAGGATCTTCTGAGTTGGACGGCAGGGAAAGGAACAGAGAACTGAGAATGACTTTAAGGTTTTTAGCCAGAACAGCCAGAAGGCTGGAGTTGCCACCACCCAAGATAGGGAAACCAAGATAGTGGACCACAGTGAGAAGAGCTTGTCTCTTAGCCAAGATTTTGAGTTTGCAGTTGGTACTGCACATAAATGGGCTTTGAAGGAGTTTGCCTACCTAGTTGGTGTTACTGGCACCAGAGAAATGTTCTGACCGTTTCTTTACCAGGTGAAATTTTCTCATTCCTCAAGACTCAGCTTGGGAGTCCTCTCCTTCAGTATACCTTCCCATGGAGGCCTTTCATTGGCTTCCCTTCTTGCTCCTCCAACTTGGTATGAACCCACATTTTATAACTACATTAATATTAAAATCACTGTTTCAAGAATGTGCACCCCAACCCACAGTGTCGCTACCGATGAGTAAACTCCTGGGAGTGGAGGGAGCTACATCTTAACCTCCTCTCTCTGTACTCCTGGAGTTCCTCTCAAGGCATTCTGCACTGCGCTCAGGTCACAGACGTGCTTTGTTTTCCTGCTTCGAATGGCCATACTGATGAAAAGTCAACAGTCTGTTTTGACACGAACAGCAGCTAACACATTAGTTTCTTACCAGGAGCCTCTAACATGAGCCTGAAGATTAGTGCTGTTTTTCTCAATTTAGAATTTTGGAAATTGACACTTGGATGATTTACACAAAGACACAGCTTGAAAATGTTGAAGCCACAATTTGATCCAGTTCTCTGATTCCAAGCCCTTTGCTCTTTGGCCACTGTCTTATGTGGCCTTTCTCCCTAAAAATAATCTCACAAGATTAAGAACTAGCATGAGGAACACAAAGACAGTAATTTGAACCCAAATGCCTACATTATAAACTCTTCCAATGTTTTGGTGATTTTTTGGTAACAGATTTATTGAGACATAATTCACATATCCAATTTGCCTATTTAAAGTATACAACTCGGGGCTGGAGCGGTGGCTCAGTGGTTTCGGTGCTTGCCTGGCAAGCACGAGGACCCAGGTTCAAACCCCAGCACCATGTACACAACTAAGTGTTGGAGCAACTAAGGCCATGTGAAAAACTAAATAAAGTTGTTTCTTCCTTTCTCTGTCTGTCTCCCTGTCCCTCTCTCTTTAAAAAAATAAAAATAAAAAAATAAAGTATACAACTCAATTTTTTAAAAGTAGGTTCAGAATTGTGAAACCAACACCATAAATTTAGAACATTTTCATCACCTCAAACAAATATATACCCTTTAAGTATCCTTTCTTCCTCCCCTTACCTAAGCAACCACCAACTAAGCAACCTTCTCTTTGTATATAGCCTTTTCTGGACATTTCATGTAAATCACACCACATATAGTCATTTGTATCTGACTACTTTCACTTAGCATAATGTTGCCCAGGTTCAATTGTTGTTGTGGTATGGGTCAGTACTTCATTCCTTTTTACAACTTAGTAATATTCCAATGCTTGGTTGTATCATGTTTTATCTATTCATCAATCAATGGACGTGTTTGTTTCTACTTTTTGACCATTATAATGCCATGAACATTCATGCGCAAGTTTTTGTGTCCACGTTTTCATTTCCCTTAGGTTTCTATCCACTCAGGAGCTGACAGACGGTTTTCCAAATTAGTTGCACCATTTTATATTGCCACGTGCAGTAGAGCAGATTTTTACTTTTCCACATCCTGGCTAACACTTATCATCTGACCATATTTTTATCTTTGACATTTTCATTGTGGCCATCCTTTTGGGTATGAAGGAGTATCTCTTTGAGGGTTTTTTATTTCCCTGATGTCTGGATTCTATTTTACTTTGAGCTCATCATATTCTGTCTCTGCCCTCTTTCCCCAGATAATAAACCCTAAGTGTTTTTTCCAGAGTCCTTTTTTTCCTACAACCATTCTATATCACTGCTGAAATCAAAGTAGTTCCAAATCAAAGGTTTGATTGGAAACTCTACATGAGTGGAATTAAATTTCTGTTTATTATCTTCTGATTCTAGATATGTAAACAGCAAATGTGAAGAGCTGGGGTTGCTTTACTTACAAACCTTTTTGTATACTTGAAATTCAGCTTAGGGAAACCTGGAGAGCATCTCAGACAGTATCCCAACAAGACATCTAAACCCGTGTTATAATCAGAAGCCAGTGTAATTGGGGAATAGAACAGAAGTGGTACCATGTGAAGAGAAAAATGATAGGGTTTCAAATTTGAGCCCCATATCAAACACCGATCTTCTGAACTGCAAGCATTAATTTGCATTAGTTATTTTATGTAACCTGTTCAGGGTAAGAAATTGCAGGGAATTATTTAATGATAATTATTTAATGATTCTCCCAGTTACTGCTGTACAGACTAGCAAGTATGGTATAAAGATCTCCTTGACAATCAAGAGTATATTTTGAAACACCCAGTCCTCTGTTTAAGATTTAAAAGGACAAGTTCTTCCTAGTGTTTGGCATTGCAGGTTGTTCCAACTTAAGCTTTGTTCTAACTTTTCTGAGTGTGAAGAGGAATAGTACCAACGGATGAAATTCATATTATAATTTTCAATAACAGGATATTTAACATGGCCAAGAATCTTAATATACAAATGAACGATGGCTAATAAAATATATGATAGTAAACTCTGACCTATAACCTCTGCAGCAACCAGCCTTGGAAGTCAAACCATAACCTTTCCAGGAATAGGTCCAGAATGGTCAGGACTGGGTCAGTGATTGCCAGTTTCCCTAAGTTTGCTGCCACTTCCAACTCAGGAACAATCAGAGAAGGCCAAATATGTTCTCCCAATCATATGGATTGCCCTCTAGATTCCATTTAACCCACTTCTAGCTTCCCATAACAACATCATAGTAGTATGTACCTGGCCATCCTTTTTGTTTTTTCTCATTAGAAAGTTTTCCTATTCCCCTATTGGCCTTCCAGCCTCTGAAAAATACAAGTGATGTGGGCTGACTCCCTTGGTACAGAAACCTTTGACTAGCCTGTTTGTTCTGATTTGGGTGTCTTCATTCATTTTCAAGCAGCTAAACTATATGTAAAACTTTTATACATAAGTAAATCAGAATGACAGATCAGTGCATTCAAGTGTTTTCCTCTGAGCTGGGTGGCAACTCAACACTTTACCACGTGTGATGCTATGCCCATACTTTAGTTCCTAAAGTAGCTGTGGGTGTGGCAAGGAAATTTAGAAACACAGGCTGTACAATTATTATTTTCACACTCCTTTTGATTATTGCTGATTATGTTTTCTTTTGTTAAGCTATTATACTTTCTATACTGTATAACTACCCTCATCTGTATTACATTTAACTGAAAACGCCTATTTTTTTCCTACTTCCTAACAGTTCATGATTTCTTGAAGAACATGATTAGTGTAATATATTCGTTAGGCAATTTCTTAACTTATCCAAGATAACTACCATCTGGACCTGCTGGTTTAGATTTATTCTAATTGTCAATATATTCCATTCCATTGCTTTATTTCTTGCACACACTGATGAGATAATTCTTCACCCTTCCCTAAAGTTTAAAAACTCTAATATTGCTATAGGATGTTATGATTTTGACAAGAACAGAATACTTTCTCCTTTTTCTCTCCTTCTCTAACCTCTTTCCTTTTAAAAAATTAATTTGTACTCTAGAGGATTTCTTTGAACCTGTGTTGGTATCTCTTATAACTCCAGCACCTAGAGCAAAGCC
Source organism: Aplodontia rufa (assembly GCA_004027875.1). Classification (NCBI taxonomy): domain Eukaryota; kingdom Metazoa; phylum Chordata; class Mammalia; order Rodentia; family Aplodontiidae; genus Aplodontia; species Aplodontia rufa. The sequence goes on from PVKS010018481.1 coordinate 5,993, forward strand.
TGACATGGTGCAGCAAATGCTAAATAAATGTGTTAAACAAACTATATTTCAAGAAGAAACACAAATTATACTATTAAAAGTCTTAAGAAACCTTATTAGAGTAAAAGATCTCAAATTTTCATTTCCTAATCAAGTATCATTGGTCAGAAAAAAGGAGGAGGAGGAGAAGGAGGAAGGAATAAAAGAAAAGTAAATACATCCAATAGCTTGAATTTTCCCTTTGCTTACATATGGCCAAACCAGCAGCAAGTGATTCTCTAATTAAGCAGGGAGTAGCTGACCCAAACCTCTGCTGGTACAGGAGAGGGTATGAGCAGGCAGGAAGCCAAGACTAAATAGGTAGAATCAAACAGCTGCCATTTTAACCCCGGCTCTAAATTCACTGGTGTGGGATGAATGCATTTTTCAGCCCCTATAAATCTTAAGTTTGTCTGGAAAAAAATTTCAGATAATAAAGGTACCTCTCTCATAGGATTTCTCTTAACACAACGAGATAACATCTACAAGACACACAATGCACTGCCTGGCAAAAGAAAAATTAGCCACCAACAATGAAGATATAGAAATATATCAAATTGGAGTCCCTATCTCAGGATTCCACAGCTCTTTAATCATTATTTACAGTGTCTCTATAGGGTTATATGGCAGCAGATACTGAAGCATTAGAGGGAAGTAAGAAAAAAACAGCTCAGCCCCCTGGGATATTTATACTTCTTGGGAAATAATTCAAGAGCACTTACAGGGTAACTTGAAAACAAAGGCATATTGCACTGCATATCAGTGCATAACGGGGAAGCAGCAGCTTATATTTTCCTGGCAGTAGACCAAACAGGAGGCCTTTCACATTAGTGGCCTTGACATCTTCCCATTTTTAACAATAATACAGAAGAATGGTTCGACTTAGGAGTGCCCCTCTCTGCTCCAATGTGCTCCATGTACTACTGACCTAGCCTGGGCAAAGACATGGCAGAGACGGCTACTGACAAACATGGAGCTTTGGACACACAGAACTCACTGTCTAAAGAGGAAAACATAAAATCTCTGATACATGGGTGGTAACAATACAAAGGGTCTCCAGTTGTACTGAGGAAGAGAGAGAAAACCGGACTGGGGCAGGAGTGAAGTGATCAGCCTTGGGCAGCCCTAAGCAATCAAAGGCCAGAGAGATGCACTGGGGGAAGGGAGGGAATGACAATCCCAAGGAGAAAATGGCATTGGGAAAGGCAAAGAGGGATGGGAAAATGGAATGCAGAAGAAATTCCAAGTAGTCAGAGGGCTGCAGAAAAGACGGTGGTGTCTTAATTTCAGTTCTCTCAAAAACAACTATGATTGAAGTTGCTATGCTACCACCTGAAAAAGTAAGGAAAAATGAGATTTGGATAAAATTTACCATGTCACATGATAACCAGTCATCATTATTTCAGCAAAACAATTAAACCTTCTTTATATTCTATTCCATCATACACAAAACACATGCTAAAAGAGGTAGAGAAACAATCCTACCTTTAAGGAACTTGCTAATGGTAGGTGACAAGAATTTAATACAAAGAAGGAACACCAGAAATATTATGAGAAAGAGATACACACTGTATTTAAAGAATATAAAATTTTTATCTTGTTGGAGCGATCAGAAAATGATTCATGGAAACGAACTAAAGATTAGCTGGATTTTGATGGAATATAATATGGCCAGGGAGGAAGAAAATGGGAGAAATCTCATGGGAGGTTTAGAAAACAGACTAAGTCTAGTTTTGCTGATATAAAGTTTATAGAATGAAATGGTGGAACAGATTGCTAGAAAGGACCATTGAGAGATCCTGAATTCGGCTATATTTTATTTTATTTTATTTTTTTAAGAGAGAGGGACAGTAAGAGAGACAGAGAAAGATAGAAACAACTTTATTTTTTCACATGGCCTTAGTTGCTCCAACACTCAGTTGTGTACGTGGTGCTGGGGTTCGAACCCGGGTCCTGGTGCTTGCCAGGCAAGTCCAAAACCGCTGAGCCACCACTCCAGCCCCTCAGCTACATTTTAAATAAGAAGCAATGTGACTGGACCTACATTTAGTATAATTAACATGCAATGAACATTTAGGAGAGCTTCAAATGGGTAGTTAGTTAGCAGAAGCAAAGAGACCTGTTAAGAGGCATTCACAGTAATCTAGGCAGGAAGTGAACCCAGCCCTACCTTTCTGCAGGAATGAGAATGGGAGAAGGAAATTATTGGTAGCACTACACTACTTTCAGAACCAGCACCTTCCACCTCTTTGGCTCCATGAGGAAGGATCCAGGAGTGTAGAGCCATTGGGCAAGTAAAAATACATGACTTAAGCACAAACCAGGAGCCCCAACAAGGTGTTCTATCAGAAGACATCCGGGAAAGCAGTATGAACTTGCAAGCCAGCTAGAATATTTTAATTACTACTACTACTACTACTACTACTAATTATTATTATTATTATTCATATTCAACTAATAAAAAAAGAAATCCAAAAAAAGTAATAATTATTATAAATTTATTCTATATACACTTTAAAAATTAAGTCAAGGAAGACTTCCCCTATTTGGCAATGTTATAGCGTATCAATGTCAAATACACAAAATTTTACTTTTTTTGAAGAAAGACCAAAAATCATCATAAATGAGTCTTTGGTTCCCCCTAGTGGAATACTTCAGTGTGGTCTTTGAAATATTACACTTCCATACAGAAATGAATTTTTCTATCTTTTAAAACATTTAAAGCATTTTTTATATATGTTACACAATTTTAACCAGACACTATTCACAACAAATTCATGACAAATAATAATGTAAATCAGTCACATGATAGATTAAATGTCTAAAAAGTTCAGTAAATGTTTGTGTCATAAATTTGACAGTTTTGCTTTTTGTCATAAATTAAGCAAAGAGGGGCTGGAGCGGTGGCTCAGCAGTTTCGGTGCTTGCCTGGTGAGCATGAGGACCTGAGTTCAAACCCCAGCACCACGTACACAGCTAAGTGTTGGAGCAACGAAGGCCATGTGAAAAACTAAATAAAGTTGATTCTCTCTTTCTCTGTCTCTCTCAATGCCCCTCTCTTAAAAAAATAAAATAAAATAAAATAAATTAAGCAAAGATAATGGGAAACCTTAGCTTTACACAGAGCCAAGTAAGTATCAAAAATATTTTCTCAATAGCAATTCAACCCTTATTGTTAAGAAATCTATAATAGGGGTTGGAGTGGTGGCTTAGTGGTTACAGTGATTGCTTGCCTCGAATGTACAGGGTCGTGGGTTTGTACCCCAGCACCACATATACAACGAAGTGTTGGAGCAATGAAAGCCAAATGAAAAACTAAATAAAATTGATTCTATCTCCCTCCCTCTCACTGTCCCTCTGTCTTTTAAAAAAAAGGAAATCTATAATAAAACTTGGCTCTTTAACGTTAGACTAGATTTAAATATTCACATTTGTGCCCATAGGGAAGTTATTATAAAATGATTACACTTAAAATGTTTCTATTTGTATTATTTGCCACGAGTTTCTAGCCATTTTCCAAAGTAGAAGGTGAGAATTTGGAAATATCTACCCTTCCTGGAGTCAAGAAGTTAAATAGAAAGAATATTCCTGCCCATTATCCACCAAGGCTGTCAAGGGGCAGACCATAGCGGGAAAGGTTGAGACATTCTCATCCTAAATCAGTAGGTCAAGCATTTATTAGTTTTCCTATGTCCTTTTAAAGAAATGAAACAAGATGCAAAAATAAAATGCCAAATTCTTCATTTTAGAACTTCCTCAGCAACATAGAGCATACTCATCGGTAAATATTTAGTGAATCTTACTGCTTTCCCTCCCCCAAAATAAAAAACTTATAAGAATGCAGCAACAATTGGAATGTGGGAATAGTTATTTTTCATGCCATGTCACTAGAGTATAAAAACCTCAGGAATGGAACAATAGCCTTTAATTCATTTGTATTTTTAAATAATAAAATTATTTAATCCACTAAGGAACTACTCTATTCAAGCAGAATTATTTTAAATCAATTTTTCCTAGTACACTAATATATTTCCTTAAATACTAATACAATCTTGTATTTAAGACTTTGTAATTATATGTGTACTGAGTTCACCAACAAGAGTTGTACAGTTTTGTCACGTGCTGATGGTAAACTGCCTCTGCTAGAATCCCATTCCCCACTTGCTGCCTGTATAATCTCAAATTATTTAACCTCTTGTCCTCAGTTATCTGATATATAAAATAATTACACCCTTATATAATTATTGTGAGGAATAAATGAGTTATCACATATAAAACAGTATCTGTATGTAGTAAGTGATCAGTTAATGGTGTGCTAAATTTCTTTTCATTTTTTACAGTAGGTTAGAAGCTGACTTGCATAGGGCAGAGGCAGTAAGTAGTTCAGCTGGTAAGCTACTAGGAGGCTGGGAAGCTAGCAAGCTTTCTACTCCTAACTTATGCTTCTTCCATTACATCCTAACTAGTACTAAGAAAAATCAGCTAGTTAGGCACAGTGGTACATGCCTATTATCCCAGCAACTCAAGTTGGAGACTGAGGTAGGAGGATCACAAGTTCAAAGCTAGTCTCAGCAACTTAGAGAAATCCTGTCTCTCAAAATAAAAAATAAAAAGGGATGGGGGTAAGGCTCAGTGCTTAAGCACCTGTGTGTTCAATCCCTGGTACAAAAAAAAAAAAAAAAGCTAAAAGAATAGACAAAACAAATTCACCAAGCATATCCTTAAACAGAATTTAAGAAATCATTTAAATCCTACTTTTAGGTATTAAAACATTAATTGGTGAAATCAAACATTAAGAAATTAATGAATTATTAAAACTGTGTGCTTACTGTTTTATAATGATTCACTTGGTTAAAATTACTAACAGCACTGAAACAATCCATACACATTTCAATAAATACTTACTTAGCACTTAGCACCTTCTACTTGCCTGGCACTATGCTAGGTGCTAGGGATGCAATGGCCTTTAAGTCAAACATGATATGGTCTAGGACTTCAAAGTGCTTACAGGGAAAGGAACTAAACAAGTGATTTAAATCAAAAGAATGAACTGCCATGACAAAGAACACACAGGATGTGACAGAAGTAGAGAACTGGGTAACTAGTCAGTTATGACAACCCACAATAACTAACAAAAATTAAAGAATGCAGATTTTGTAGATGAATGGGCATTTGTTTAATAAAGTTGAACATGACATTGTAAGACTTTCTTCCAGTTAACCTATAACAAATATAAAACCTTACCCAAAAGGAACTTACTTCTTGAATTCCTACTCTGATATTTTCTTCCTTGGGAAATTTTATTATACAATAATAAAAATATGTATCCTTACTATATTTCATTCATATCTACTTGATCAAAATACTTAAATCCCAAGTAAACCAGAAATATAAGAAGCTTCAGCTTCTATTGCTTAAGATTACCTACAGTAGAGAGGAAAACACATTTATTGTTTATTTCTAAAATTAAATGTGGTAAACCTATTTCTTCATGACCAAAATGAGATAAAACACTGCATCCTATTGGGCTGGGTAGCCACAAGGTGACGAGTGTGAGCAAATCCAAGGGAAGTGAGGCTACAATGCACCACACCAAAGTGCCTGTGATGGCCTTGCACTACTGAATTTCATGTGTACAAGAAATGTTTGTCTTCCTTTCCCATTCTTTAATAATAAAAATCCATAAAATGTTGGGAAATGTGAGCATTTAAATGACACAGAATAATTAATTAATAATTTTAATTAAAAAAAAAACAATGTCAAGGAATCAGCTGGGTGTGGTGGTGCACGCCTGCTACTCCAGTGGCTTCGGAGGCTGAGGCAGGAGAATCACAAGTTCAAAGCCAGCCTCAACAACTTAGTGAGGCTCTAAGCAACTTAGTGACACCCAGTCTTAAAATAAAAAATAAAAAACTGATTGGGGATGTGACTCAGTGGTTGAGCATCCCTGGGTTCAATCCCTTGTACCAAAAAGAAAGCAAACAAACAAAAAATCATGTCAAGGAACTGGATATGTGACTTTAAAATCTAAAATGACACTTGGGGAATGACATTTAGATTAGGCAAAAAATCAAGAAAGTAAAAATACCAAAAATGTTCACATGGCAGATGAAGATATGATTTGATCTGGGCCATGGAAACAGAGGCCAAGCACAAGTAGTTTGGATTAAACAAACCAAAGAGGTAACTTCATACATTAAGAATCAGAACTAGAACCAATTTCCTAAAAACAAGGAAACCTCTGATGGAGGAAAAACAGTTAAGCCTAAGCCTGAAGTGAATAATATTAACTAGTAAAGTGGCCCAAGTGGAAGATGTCTCAGGGCGTAGACATTGAGAACTGAATTTAGTTAGAAACAAGCAAATAAAAAAATCCCCTAACATTAGAGATTGCCTAACTTTTATTAAATACAACTAACACTTCTCTCAAATTTATGTTTTGTTTCCAAAACTCCTTTGTGGAATTGAAAAGGATATAGATAAAATTTAATATGTAACAATTAATCAAAATTTTATAGCAAGCTAAATAACAAATTAAAATTAATGGCAGATTTTCTCAAACCTCTATATCTAACACTTTAAATCATTTTATCAAAATAGTTGAGTTACATGTAAATCTGTGCATATGGTACAAACACAGATATGTACACACAGAAATTATCTAAACAGTTTAATAATTATTAAACTATTGTCAAATGCTCCTCTGATTTTATCAGTTTGTTTAGCAATAGATCTTATCTCTTTTTGTGGCTGTTTTATGAATGGAACATGCAACCAACCTAAAATCATTTTTGGAAATAGGTACATAAACCCTAATGTACGTTACAAATAATTTAGTACATTGGCTTATTTTTAAAACTATTTTTTCCAACCAATCCAAATTTTTCAAAATAGTAATACCTTGGCTACAATGAATAAATGAAATCTATGACCATGGTTATGTAATTTAAAAAAATAACTTATAACGTGACTTACAGGCATTTATTAATTGACTGAGACTCCCATTATGAATAACCACATAGTCCCCTTAATTTACAATTTATTTATTTCTAGTGATCCATGTTAAGTAAATTTTACTTATTCAGAAGTCTATCAAAATATGCCAAATATGAGAAAGATTGAAATTATGAAGTAAATTTAACAGAACTTCTTAAAACATTTTATTTATTTCAGTCAAGTGCTCATTTTCTAAAACTGTATGTTCTCAAGTTCAAAATTTTAAATATTATTTGGAAAACTAATTTTTAAAAGTGATTGAAAAACATTTCAACACATAGTGATGAAATAGCAAAATACATATGTACATGACAACATTGAAAATTCTTTATTTAAATTACCAAGTAATTAAAATGGATAAAAATTACAAAGTAAAATAAAATTTTTTCAAAATTCATCACTTAAAACATACAGTAACATGGGTTATGATAAATACAAAATAGGAAATAAATCTTCATCTGTCATTACTGGGAAATTTTGCATGTGTTCAAAATAGTCATAATTTTAAGTCAGACAAATAGAACATTGCATAGAGGGAATTCTTCTTTTATATTTCATCTCTTTAAAGGCGTCTTAAATTCTGCTTACTCTGGGCACTTCCTGGGAGAGCATCTTTTCTACTTCTCGGCTTTGCTGATCCTCTACTACAATCTTCAGACCCATGATAAGCACACAAACATAACACGCAAAAGTCAAAACCACAGGCTGGGCGGCTACACAGTCCCCTTTTCTTATATGGCTGGTACTTAGCAGGGGATTGGCACCTTGGGCAAGGTTTTAAAGCTTCATCAATAAAAAGTGTTTTGGCAACCTGCAGTGAAAGCACACACTCTAAATCTTCTGGTGTCATGTAGAGAATCACTTTATTTCACACCTCAAATATTTATTTCAAATAATTTATGATAAATACTTACCTTAACATATTCTTCCTGTTTACTATTTAAGGGGGTAACTGAAGAGCTTGCTATAGGTGTCAAAACTTCTCCCCAGGGAGATAAGGTTGGAATTTGTTCTTTTTGAGAACTGGGCGTCTGGGCCTGTGCTTGCACAGATCTTAAAGCTGAGCGATTTAAAAGATGGAGCCGAGTGGCAGCATCTTCAACATTTAATACAGCCTGCTGTGGTAAAACATAGGAGGAGTCAACACCACAATAACAAAAACCTTCCAAGATAGGACAGCGTTCTGATGGATGGAGATTTAAATGTTTAGAAGTGGTTTATACCACCAGAATTTTTTTCCCTAGTCTATTTTTACTAAAGATGTTGAGAAGGGGGAGTCTTTTCTTTCCTATCATTTAAAATATAGTCAAAGATATATAAGAAGAAAAAATTAAAATAAATTCTAGCTTTGAATTTGCATGATGAGTTGTCTATTTTTTGTAGGTCTTGATTTGGCAAACTTTGCTAGTAAAGAGCCAGATAGTATATATTTTAGACTTTGTGGTCCATATAGTTAGAGCTGCTCAGTGGTGTAATTGTACAGAAAGATGCTATAAACAATAAGTAAATGAAAGAGTTGGGCTGTGTTCCAATGAAATTTTCTTTAAAAATACAGGTGTCAGATAGGACTTGGCCCATAGTTTGCAATTCCTGTTTTAAGCCGAGGTCTAGGAAGAGGAGAATCTTTTGAAAATTTGTTATACGATATCATGGGATATGATATCATGGAATTCTCTGAAGGTTTCTTACATGTCAGAAAAACAATGGGACTAGTTAGACCATAAGACCCAATTTCGTTGGCTCATTTTTGCAAATACCTGGGCTGATTCATTTTTTTAAGTTTTAACAGCTTTGGTGGTATAAAAGAAGCAAAAAAAAAAAAAAACTTATTTGAACTGGATTCCCACATATTCAAACATTCAGTTAAGAAATAATTAACCTGTATACCTTGAAAATATACAATTTCTATTTTTAATTATATCTCAATAATACTGGAAAAACAGAAAAAAATAATGTAAAAACAAAGAAATATTTTGAATAAGTAATCTTATTTAGCCTTCTATTTTGTTATGGTTGATAATGGGAAAACCAGGGTTTTTTTGGCTTTGTTTTTGTTTTTTAAGGAAATTGACATTCTTAACCAATTATCAAAATAAAATGCACTAAGGGCAAATTTCCTTCAACATCCAGCTATAATTGTGTTTCCTCTTCCTTAATAGCCTCCTTTGCCGTAACTGGCTCCTAACTATGAGGAGAGTTAAAAACAAGAAATTATAGTAGGACAAGTAATGGAAAAGAACTTAGTGGGCCATGAAAAATGTAATTAACAGCTTAACAGTATCTGGATAAGAGTAATGGACAAATATGGACCTTCAGAAATTAGAATGAACACATTTGAATATGTTCAAATTACCCAAGGACTGAATATATTTTTATATTGCATTTGTATAAATGATTTGCAGCCTAGAAACAGCACACTAAAAGCATGCCCTCTGGATTTCAGTGCAGTTGGCAAACTCAGTGTGCGTGCACCCCAAAAATGAATAAAGATATGTTGTTGAAGCAATTTCAGTCACAGAAGAAACATTGTTATTTAATAAATATTTATAGAGCACTTAATAGGTGCCAAGTGACTAAAACAGTCATATCCTCATAGAGCTTAAAATATGTGCTACTATTTTTAAACAAGAAGCAAAGCAGTTAACAAAGGCACACATTCATGAGTGCTAAAATTTTTCAAAACATAGTTAATGTCACATTACCAGATAATATTTTAATGTGAGAGTGGTTGCTCATTTCCATGAAAATGATAGACCAGTGAAGAACTGCGATGGAAAAGGTGTGACATTGCAATTCCAATTGTAAAGCTCGTTCTCGCTGTTCTAAAGCAAACAGACAGAATCATACTTTCTAATTTTTGCAAGTGGGAGCTTTCAGTGACCCGATACAAACAAGTAGGAGGGTCACCACACAATTTTGTTTTACAGTTTTCCTGTGTAGGTAGTGACATATTAAGATAGCTTAGGTAGAAAGCAACCAGTCCAGATGGGAACAGGAGGGCACAAGGCTCCAGGAAGGATGTCTCTGAGGAAAAGAAGAAAGAGGTAGAATACCTGATTTGTTTGGACTTACACAGAGGAGATTTTCAGTTCTGGTGGATAATGAGAGATGAATCAGGGATCTGTACAGAGAAACACTCAGCAAAAAAAAAAAAAAAAAAAAAAAAAAAAAAAAAAAAAAAAAAAAAAAAAAAAAAAAAAAGTAAAGAAAAAAGAAAAACTGGGCAATTAATAACTCTTGGGGGGGGAATACATAGGAAAGAAGGGGTAAACATAGTGTATAAGTCATCATGCTTTTGATACCGTCTTAGTGATGTCAACAACTAATTCTAACTCAGTCCCAAATAGTGGTATAATTCAGAAATAAAATAGGAGAAAGGGAGAAAGGAAATTAAGGTAAAGAGGAGGTAGCTAGGTAGTGGTAGTGTGGCCAGAGCTTAGAGATCTAATCTAATCCCTCTACAGAAGAAGAAGAATAAAGTCAAAGCATGTTATTTTAAAATGTGGAGGTAAAGAACTGAAGAGTTGAAACTGATTGCTTTGAAGGGGTAAGAGTTGGAAGGAGGAAGGATTAGGACAGGAGAATGATGGATGTGTTTTGTTGTAAGCCTCAATCCACTATCACTTTTAAAATCATGTATTTGTATTATTTTGAAAGAGTTTTAAAAAGCAAATGATTTTTTTTTGAAAGAGGCAAAATATAGTATTTTAAGAAACTAAGTTTTGGGGCTGGAGCTCAGCAGTTATGGCGCTTGCCTGGCATGCTTGAGGATGTAAGTTTGAACTCCAGCACCACGTACACAACCAAGTGTCACAGCAACAAAGACTACATGAAAAACTAAATAAAATTGATTCTTTCTCTCTGTATCTCTCTCTTTAAAAAAAGAAGAAGAAAAGAAACCAAATTTTTTTTAAAAAAGTGATAGCTAGGATATGAGAATAGAGCATTTTTATCCAGAATTACCTGGGGATGGTGGGGGGAGGTTGCCAACAGAACCCCTTTCCTTCCTTGGAGATATTGAGCAGTAAATGGAGCTAAAATTTAAATGTTAATAGGTACTTGTTTTAAAAATAGCTGCTTTGAAGTCTGCCTCTAGCAGGTAGGGCAGCACTCTGAAAAGATATGTTAAGAAAGCAGTTAATGTTAATATCTTCACTGACAGAAGCTCCAGGAACCAGCAGATGCATTAATAAGTAGCCAGTAGCTCTGAATAAGTCATAAGGAAGCATCAGAGGTGTGAAGGTAAAACTTTTCTTCAAAGTTAGTTAAAAGAAATCCCTAATATTTCACTGAAATGAGAACTCTACCAATCTGTATTTAGATGTTCATATTTTGTTTCTGCCATGCTTCATCTCAATTATGTTTGATCAAATTATACATTTTTCTTACATTATGTTATTAAGTATTTTTACTAGAATAAGACTAAGATAGCCAACTCTCAAAGACTTTCTTTTGGTATTGATGCCTAAGAAAGGTATCAAAATTAAATCTGTAATCAAATATGGATGGCAGACATCAGATGCCCATTACACAAAGTAGTGTCCCTGTGAAGAATTCATCAATTTTAGTAAAACCTTTCTTGTCACTTCAAAGCCAGACCTCAAATCCTCAAAGGAGTACAAGTTTATGGTGCATCACAGGTATTAATCTGCTATGTTCGCCTCTAGGCCTCCACACGTGTTACTCACCTAGTTAATTGCTAATTCATCATTTGGTCCAAGCTGAGATGCATTTCTCAAAATTATCAACTATCAGTCCAGCACTCCTTTTAAAAGTCCAGTGGAATTCTGAGCTTCCCCTAACACACCTGTATTGTAGTCACAGGTTTACTTGTATCACTTCCAGGGTATGAGCCCCAAGAGAGCAGCAACTATGTCAGAAATGTTCATCATTGTAATCTGAGCAACTGGCATGTAGTATGCACTCAAGAGACTGGATTTAAAAAATGCTCTAAGGGTATTGAATTATGAGCAGGATCTAGTACATCATTGATATCCAGATGTTACTGGAGCAAAACTGCATAAATAGCAACAAAACCCAACAAGATGTTCTTGGTGCTCAGTAGCCTATTTCACTTTGTAGAGCAGGTGGAATGGAGTTTGGAAAAAGTAAAATGTTTATGAGTGAACATATGCTAAATGGAAAAGTTAAATGATAACAGGAAAACCAAATTAGCTTTTCCACGATATAGAATTATTAGATATTTATACAAATCCATTTTAGAAAAGTACTATATACATTACCTCAGAATTTGCTTTCAGTTGTGTGATATAAAATTTCCTCCTCCGATTTGCTTTTTTATCTTGAACAACAATTTCACGCCAATTTCTGCTGACTTTCCAAACACTAAAATGAAAGATCAGTCCTTAAATTGTACGTATTCTAAAAGATCATTTTTTGTGTATAGGTAATAAGAAAAACTAAAAGATTTTGGACAATAAATTTAAACTATAAAATTATATTAAAAATATGACTTAACATTGTTGTATCATACTGATTCACCATCTGAAAGAATTCCTGCTAAAATATTATGTATATGACAGTATTTTGATAGTAGTTATTATTTCATAAGTAGCCATATAAGGCCAAAATGAGTCCATTGGGAGATTAAAGTAATGTGACATTAAGATTCAAAATTTGGAACACAACACGCAAGCAAATGATTATCATCTGTAACATAAGAATTTTAAATCAATTTATCCTATTACTGTATTCAATGCATCTCTCTCATTTTGGCTAAACAAACACAAGAACAGTTAATCCTTCACTGAAAGTAGTAAGTGGCAAATAATAGACACTATTGTCAGTAGCACCGGTGTTCCATTTTGTTTTGTTTTTTAAATAAAGAAAGAGGGACAGTTAGAGAAAGACAAAATTATTTTATTTAGTTTTTCATTTGGCCTTTGTTGTGTATGTGGTGCTGGGTATTGGGACCTGAGTCCTTGTGCATGTGAGGCTGAGCCACTGCTCCAGCCCCCAGTGTTCCTTTTTTATTCACCACAGTTCATGAGAATGAGGGGCCAGGTGTGGCAGTGCAGGCCTGTAATCCCAGTGACCTGAGAGGCTGAGGTAGGAGGATTGCAGGTTCTAGGCCAGCCTCAGCAACACTCAAGACCCTGTCTCAAAAAAATAAATAAATAAATAAAAAGGACCGGGGACGTATCTCAGTGTTATAGTACCCCTGGATTCAATCCCTGGAATAAAAAAGAAAAAACGCAGAATCTGTGCGTACTACTCCCACCCAGCTGTACGGAAGGCTGAGGCACAAGGATAGCTTGAGCCCAGGAATTTGATATCAACCCCTGGGCAAATAACTAACTAGACCCTATCAAAAAAAAAATATTTTTCACGAGAATGAAGCACCTAAAGACACAATTTTTATCCAATGATTGTTATTTATCAATTGCTTCAACTATATTAATTATTAAATAAAAAGTAATACTTTGACTGTGAATCCAATCTTTCTTCTTTCTTTTTTTATTTTTTCAAATACTATAATTTAGCAAGTCACTCAAAGGGAATAGTCAGAAGAAGAAAAAAGAAGCCACTCATTTTAGAGGCCCAGGTAATTCGTGAGTTATCAATACTACTATTCTTCCTAGTACCATAGTTACTTGAGTTGCCATTGCCTCTCTCTAGGCAGAAAGTCACCCGGTAATAAGGAAGCAAATGACCTAATTGGGTATTCTCCACATCCAGTTCAACTGACCATCATTCCTCATGCTGCCAAGAACAGCACTATTAAGGTTATAGCGTACATTCTACAATACAAACATTGTAAGTTTGGAGCATAGGCAGGAGAGGTTGTTATTGAAATACGAACATTAACTGTTCATACAAGTAAGCACCCTAAAGTGTCACCCAAGTTTTTATTTTAACTGGTCCATATTCAAATACTCCAGCATATTAAAAAATCAACCATCTCATGTCTCAGGCATCTCCTTAACTGTTTAAACAAATAATTTATCTCTTGAAAATTTTTTAAAAAGACATATATGGGTGCACTAACCTGTTTGTTATCCTACTTGGGATATTTGTTTGTATCCTACAAAACACATTCTCTATCAAGTTTATTCTGAAAGACTTTAAACATGAGGGAAAACATTGAATTAAGAAATCAGAGAGCTCAGCTATAGACCTAGATCTAGTCCTGTCCCCCAAGTGACTTCTGGCAATCACTTAACTTCTCTAGGCCTGTTTCCCCATCTGCAAAATAAGTACTTAAACTAAATATTTCAGAAGACTTCCAGCTATGAAATTCTACAGTTCCCCACAATAGCCTACAATTATTGTATGGGAGAAAATGAAGAAGGGATTTAGAAACAGTGGCTATAAAAACAAGCTGTGAACCAAACTCTTGGCATATTCCCAACAAGAAAGAGGTTCACTACCTTCCTGCATGTTCTCCCCCTCCCCCCAGACCACTTTGCAGAAACCTATTTTGTGTGACTTCCCTGTTCTTGGCCATGGCATTTCCAAGGGGCCTGTTTTCTTATAATCCTGAAATTCCTCCACATCTCCAGCATGAACAGTCTTGCTTTTTAGTCTTTGTAATCTTAGTTCCTGCCTTCAGTGGTCGTAAAGTGTGTGTCTGTCCTAATTATGTAGCCGAACCCAATCTACTGGAATATGTGTACACGCAAATTTTTCAGTTTGTAATTTCCCAAAAGTAATTAATTTCCTCTGCTGTATTAGCAATGAAAATGAAATAATGCATATTTCCTTGGACTCTGGAAAGACCAAACCATAAAATGACAGCTAACCATTATTCTTGGGTTCTAGAACTTGGATTAAATAATTAAGTGGTATCCATCATATATAGTCATTTCTCAGTAGTCACATTCTTTATTATTTATGACCAAATGTCATAATTTTGATACAATCTATATCCAACAATAGGATATGAAATCTCAAATCATTAAACAATCTGTGAAACAAAGCTTGCCATTTTGAAAATGCGAAGTTCAACTTTTCGAAATTCTCTTCTCAAATGACTGACCAGAATTTTATCCAGAAAAAAGGCCATATTGTTGCTTCCAACAGGATTTTAAGTGGAAAAAGTTATACTAGCAAGCTCTACTGGGAAGGTTACTTAAGCAACCTTCAATATATAGTGTAAGACAACCAAAAACGGAAATAAAATAAATAAATGAAAAAATAGGATACTCAAGTCATAGAAAAAAATTTTAACATAAAAAGGTTAAAAATAAGTTTTATTTCATAAACTTTGCTTACCTGTATAAACTCTCTGCAGTCAAGGAATCTAAAACCATAGCAAGAATATGCCTTAAATTTCTATATTTTAATTCTGTTAAGATGTCCAGTTGTTCTATACCCATTTTCTTGCCAATCAGTCCTGCAAGAACACATTGCAGGGCAGCAATTTTTTCCCCATCCCTTTCTTCTAAAAATTCATGGGCATCCTTTTGCTGGAATCTTTTCCTTTTGTTTTTCATAAAGAGCTCATGCACTAATTGTAAGGCTGGAGTCCTTGATAAGTTCTTGAAGCTTATAGTCAAATCCTCACTCTTATTATCACAGCTCAGCCAACTCTCTGAGTTGTCTGAATCAGTCACCGGTCTGGCTTCAGAGTTAGAGTGGATGATCTGCTTTTCCTCTTCTGTCTCTGACTGTGAGCCTTGCTCCCGTAGAGTGGACAGTCTCCTTGACCTTCCAAGACGCCTTGACTTTCTTATAGTGTCCCCCACTCTGAGAGTCCCCTTATGTTTCTGGAGTAGTTCTTGAAAAGAACCTTCCTGGTCAGAGAGGGAATCTTCTGACTTCTCCAAGCTAAGTGAGTTAAAACCACTGTCTTCAGGTGTTGAAACATTGCATCTCACTTCAGCTGAAGTTTGACTTGCATTAAATTTAATGTTTGCTACAAGATTACTTACTGGAGTCACAAATATGTCCTCATCTGTTCCACAGGTTGTTCCACTACCAGAAGAACCTAGAAGTTCAGGATGTGTATTTTCATCATTAACACTCAAACTGCTATCACTAAAGTCATGTGTGATAGAATTTTTAAAATTACTGCCCTGAATTGGAGATATACATTCAACTTCAAATAGGTCACAATCATCTTTAGAATCATCAATTGTAGAAGTCTTGTGTTGAGAAAAATTTAGTCTCAGGTTTTTACTGCTGGATGTCACTTCCTCTGTTTTTAAAGTGCTAGTAACTAATGGGCTAAAATCATTTTGCCTTGGAAAACCTGGGTCACCACTTGGGATATTTTTTTCTAAGTTGAGGACTTGACTTATATTACTTTCTAGAGAACTACTTTGTGATTCAAAGTCCCCCTTTAGAAGAGAGAAAGATACACTTAACCTTCTCCGCGGTAGACATTTTTTCCCACGGATTTTAGGAGTTTCACAAAGTTCAGGGGTTTTTTCCTGTTCCTTCCTAGGAAAGACACATTTCGTTCTTTGAGTGGGAGACTCTAAAGGATGTGCTGAGCTTAGGCCTGAAATTTCAGGATGCTCATGGATTACTGCTGGGTCTTTTTCTTTCTTTCCAAAAACGTGTTTATCTGTATTATTAAAGTGGAAAGATTTTAAAGACTCGTTATGGCCACTATCTTGAAAAGAAGATGTGGAACAAAAATGTCTGAGGCTGGAGTACTCGCAGTTGCCAGTAGGAGAGTCCACCTGACTTCCTGCTCTAGTGCTAGCTTGACCTGAGGGCCTTTGTGACATCTTCAAGATCTCTGTTCCTACAAAGTGAAAACAAATTTATTCTTCCTTTGAAATTAATACCCAGGAAGCTTACACCAAAATACATTATTTGTTTTGAGTACAAATAATAACAGAAAACTGTACAATTTGTTAAAAAGTTACTTTGAAAAACAAATCTACTACAGACTATGTTTATGTGTATCTTACTTTAAAAGTCTTCTTGATGTCATAAGACCAAAACTTGCAAACTATAAATATTCACAGATTATCAGCCATA
Organism: Aplodontia rufa; assembly: GCA_004027875.1. Lineage (NCBI taxonomy): Eukaryota > Metazoa > Chordata > Mammalia > Rodentia > Aplodontiidae > Aplodontia > Aplodontia rufa. Next base: position 22,961 of record PVKS010018481.1, read on the forward strand.
TTCTAAGCACCATGCACAAATGTTTTCTTGAACTACTAAAAAAATTATTGCAGCCTTGTTTTTATTACTTTATGATTATACAGCACCTGACTCATATTTGTCACGTTAGGCATTTCTTTCCAAGTTCTGGGATGTAAATAAAGCTACTGAAAAACACTATCTGCAGCTTTTTAAACATGGTTTTGGAAAATGTGTCAAATCATGAGTGCTGCCACTCAATCTAACTGCAATAAGGCTGATCACACATGTAACAAGGCAGAAATCTAGTACCCATAACTGTTTTTTTTTTTTTAAAGAGGGAGGGACAGAGAGAGAGACAGAGAAAGAGAGAAACAACTTTATTGAGTTTTTCACATGGCCTAAGTTGCTCCAACACTCAGTTGCGTACGTGGTGCTGGGGTTTGAACCCAGGTCCTCGTGCTTGCCAGGCAAGCGCCGAAACCTCTGAGCCACTGCTCCAGCCCCCCCATAACTGTTTTTAAGGTCAGAATTATAGAGAATCTGGCTCATTGATAAGTTACTAATACATTCTTCTTGAAGAAAACAAAATGAACAACTGCATCACAGATATAGGGCCATTTCAAATCTGGCATGTTATTCATGTCTCGGTTTCTAACTATTTTAAGATATAAGGCTCCACTTCAGGCTTGAAATCACAGATAAAAGGAAAAACCCACCCTTTATAATACTTTTGCAGTAGCAGATAAAGGATTCAAACCAATTACTTAAAGAAAACAGTTACTCAGCAATTATATGAGTTAGAAACAACAGTAGGAAACATTTTACTCCTTAACTTTATCAGAATTATCATATTCCTACCTTATATAAATGTGAATTAAATCTTGAAGTTAAAATGGAAAGTTAATTTTTTATGTATCTCCAAATTATTCAAAGGACACTAAAAAAATTATCACCTCAGAATTTTCTCCAAGCCAAATACATTACTTTTCCCTATTAAAAGACTCTCAGAGGACCTGGAACAGTGGCTCTGTAGTTATGCATGCCTAGCATGCGCAAGTTACACGAGTTCAAACTCCAGCACCACATACACAATGAAGTCTTGGAGCAACGAAAGCCACATGAAAAACTAAATAAAAACTGATATTCTCTCTCTCCCTCTCTCTCTCTCTCAGTGTCCCTCTCCCTTATTAAAAAAAAAAAAAAGACTATCAGAGGGCTGGAGTAGGGGTTTATTGGTTACAGCACTTGCCTGGTAGGTACAAGGATGTGGTTTCGAACCCCACCACCACGTACACAACGAAGCGTCAGAGCAATGAAATCCACATGAAAAACTAATAATAAAATTGATTCTCTCTCTCCTCCCGTCCCTTTCTCTCTTTAAGAAAAAATATCAGAAGATAAATTTTAGTTGACTATAATGGGCTAGCAATTGATTTATACCTATGTTAAATTAGTTAAATATATTAGTGGAAGAGTCAGGCATAGTAGTGCTCGCCTGTAATTATAGAGACTTCAGAAGCTAAGGTAGGAAGATCACAAGTTCAAAGTCAGCTTTAGCTACTTCGCCGAAGCCCAAAACAACTCAGCAAGACCTTGTCTCAAAAAAAAAATAATAACAACAATTAGTGAACAAGCATATTATAAAAGCCAATTGCTACACTAAACACAAAATTACTGACCACTAGAAGATCATTTATTCTGGGCAAAGTTAACTTTTTAAATCTCTACTGCATTCTGATAAATATTACATATGTCCCCTTTGTGATCACTGGTAACTTCTGTATACACTTAGGAGCCAAGATGATCAAACTGCTTTCTAGAACAGAATTTGCATTGTATTTTAAAACAATTTTTGCCTTCCAAATATTAAATTAATAAGATACAATTTATTTTCAAATTACATCTTCTCCCATGAATCTTTTGTTAAGGAACATTTTCACTCAATTTTTGATTTAAAAAAAAAGGGCAAGGAATTTCTAAAAAGTAAAACACACATACACACACACACACACACACACACACAAATCTATTCTGTTACTTCACCACTAGGTGTCTCACCATGCTAGAATTTGGGAAGCAGGCAAATTGTTAGAAACACCTTAAAAACCACAGGTTTCCTCTGTCATCATTTTCATCTACCCTAAGACACTGGTCTCAAAAACTTTGTTCTTCAAAACTTAACTTTAAATTTATTCACCTGAAATCACAGAATGCTGCTTGATTTATTTTACTGACTCAATAGATTACTGATGAACCAGTCTCTTTGATGCTCACTTTTAAAAACCAGGTTTCTGATAAAGGGTTTGGAACACGTATCTTAAAAGGAAAGAGCCTACAATTTATGTAATATGCATGTACAAACATAGCATCATAATGAATCCCATTACTATGCATAATTATAATGTGCCAATTTAAAAAATAAAGCGCCTATTAAACGAATAAATGATATTTAATTATGGTAAAACCATATTTTCTTTTACTTGTTAAAGTGGAAAATCTTACCATCAAGATCTTGAGCTCCTAGATGTTTCAAAGTTAGGTAGGCTTCCAAATAAGAAAATCTCTCATCTCTCTTTAAAACTCATGCCAAAGTAATGTCACTTAGAAACTTACGTTTGCACAATTAACTGAACAGCAGCACAGTGAAGACTAAAATTGGAAGGTCGCATAAAATACTTGCTGCAGGGATTAGACGTAACACTTGAAAAGGCCTAAATAATTTTGAATTTCCTTCTTCAACCCTTTAGCTAACAGTACTCTTAATATTGGTGTTTTCTCCAGTTACTTTTGGTAAACTTGAGTGAGCTTCCTAAATTCGGGTTTCTGAAAATGCAGTGTGAGCTGCAGCGCAGTCATCTGCCCGCAGGTGCGATCAGCTGGTGGGTGGGTAACGGTCTCACCAGAGCGCCTAGGTACGGCTGGCTGGCGCCGACAGCCGGGAGCCGCGAGGACTGGTGGGTGTCACCTGGAGAGGAGCGAGCGGGACCAGGGCAGTTGCTGGGTGCCCGCCTCGTCCAGGCACCTGCAAAACCCAGTGGGGTACGCGAGGCGGCCGCCCAGGGGCCGGCACACACCTGGGCGCCGCCCCCGCCCACCTGCCGGCCGACAACCCGGCCGCACCAACCCCACGGTCCAGGCGAATAGGTGGGCAGGGAGTCTGACAGGCGCCGCTGGGCACGCTGGGGAGGAGCCTCGCTCGCCCCCAGGGATGCCGGGCTATGGCAACCACCACGCCGGCTTCGCGTGGGGCCGCGGTCTTTCCCTCCTTCGGCTTGAACTGCCCGCCCGGACCTGGAGTAACCGCCCCGCCCCTTCCTCCCGCTTTGCTCCGCCCCCGCCCGCCCGTAGCCCCGCCCCTCCCAGCCCATCCTAGCACGGCAGGCTCTTCTCTTTGCAGTTCACTAAGGGGAAGCGCTATTTTCAAAGCTTCTGTGCCTTTCTGTGCGCTGTCATTCTGACATTAGAAATAATGCTAGAGGGTATTCACTGGAAAACATTTCCCCAGGTTATCAAGTGTAAAAGTAGGTTACAAACGGAATGAACCCTCTTAGGTGAAAGGTATAGACACAGGTTAACAGTTGAAAGGTAAGAGTGACTTGGTTACTATATCTTTGGACATGATTATTTACAAATATCCCTTTTTAGGCATCGCATACACCCAAGTACCTTCAATGCCAAATGTATTTTTAAACCCTAATTTTCATTTAGTAAGTATTTTTCTGGGCACCTATATGTCAGACACAGTCCTACTGCACTTGGCAGCTTCCTCCCAGTCTTTTGGGTGCTTCTTTACCTCAGCCTACTCCTTAGACAAGTCGCCACCCTACCTCAGCACTTTTCTTAGGTTATCATGCCTGAACTTACACAATTTTTGTTCAGAACCTCAATTATTGCTGGTGTCACTAACTGCCCCTACCCACCACTTCCTCTGATGCCATTTCTCTATATGCATGCCCCTTAGTCATTCTTGACATATCCAAAATCAAACTCACTAACAAATACTAAACTCAAACTTCCTGCCAGTTATTATATTAAGTATTGAAAATACAGATGAGGCAAGGCAGTCACTGGCTTAAGGGGCTAATGGTACAGTGCAGGTGCTATAACAGATAGCCGTGGCACAAAGGAAAGAAGGACCAACTGATGCTATTGGAGAAGAGGGTACAGTGCTAAATTCCAAATGACTGTGATGTCAGGTAGATTTTGATGGATGAGTAATGTAAAAGGTACACGACAGGAAATTCCAAGTTGAAAACAAAATGATCAAAGCAGGAAATCCAGAGTTGGGCAGTTGTTACAGCTGGAATTTACACCAGAGGACAGGACAAGAGAAAATTCTTAAGAAGGGGCAGAATGAAGTCATGGAGAGTTATGGATATGTTTCGTCTGAAGTTCATCCCCTCGGCAATGTAGAGCATTTTAGAAAAAACACTGTGGCTGCAAGATGAAGGACAGAATTAAGGGAGGTGAGGGTGGCTTCCAGGAGACAAGTAGGAAACTACTGCATTTCTCAGGAAGATAGTGGGAGTGAAGAAGAACCTGGCAGAATATACAGCTTGTGGCACAGGGTGAGGGAGTGTTAGAGAACAGACATGGAGAAAATAAGATGGATTTAGTGTGAGTTTAAATTGAAGCACCTGTAGGAATTAAGGTAAGAAATTGATGAATTGCACATTATTCAAGAGCATTCGTCTGAAGCCTCCCTTACACTCACACACAATGACTAATGTGCTTACTAGGTCTTCAAACAAATGTTACAGCTATTTCTCCCTTCCCTGCTTAGCACTCGCCGTCCTCCTTGTCTGCTGAATTTTCTGTGTATTTTTATTGCTTTATAAAATATGTTATCTAAATATTTTGTTTCATGTTTGCTACTCGTCCCCACCCAATGTTAACAGGGTGAGAATTTTGCCTATGGTTAAATAAATTCACATAACCTCCAAATATCATTTAAACATTGCTCTTTTTTTTTTACCTCCAGTTAATTTATTTTCTAGAGATGTTTTAAGCGAAGAATAAAATAACATATAATAGATCCTTTGTATAAATCAAGAAAGAATAGTTTTTATCATCCTTTGCACTTGCATGTGTGCACACACATACGGACACACACACATCCTCTTTCCAGGAATTTCTCCAGAAATAAGACACTGAACTATATTTTTATATTCTTTACCCACCAATCCTTTCCTTTTTTGCTTCACTTTCTTGAGTTGGGCACCATTCCATCCTCAGAATTCCCACCTGCTTGCTTTACACAAGATCTAACATTTTTTTGTGATAATTCATAAGATATAATGAGGGATCTTTCCATTGACCAGGAAGATCTTCCCATTGACCACATTCAAGCTATGTGGATATACTTAAGTAATTATGATCAAGGAAAAATGAAAGACAGAGATTCAGGGGGAGGAAAATAGCACCTTGTATCTCTATAACCATATTAAAAGGAGTTAAAAGCCCTAGTGTCCAGCGTAACAAGACAACTACCCTCATTAGGAGAGAGCAATCAGTGATGTCTGGCATATAGTAAGCTCCAGAAAAGTTAGCTAACATTATTATCTTTGCTGATAGGGTAGCAGGGCTACAGATATGATTTGGTGGTAGAGCATTTGCATGTGTGAGGCCCTGGGTTCAAGGGAGGAGGGTGGGGGAGAAAAAAGCTTCCATGGAGCATGCTCCAGAGTGATCCTAAATTACTGCTTACTAAATTACTGCTAATAGGAAAGAGGGTGTTGGACTGGGAACTAGCACCAAAATAAACTCTGGTGGAAATTCTGGATCTCCTTGCTATGACTTGTCATTTTCCTACTATTCTGAAGAGTCCCACAATCCCTTTGTATTCAACCTGTATGGATCCATTCTTATTGTCATAGATTGTTTTTTATCCCCCCAGAGCCACCTTGATACTTGGAGATAGAATCTAGGATAGTTTGAGAATGTGAAATTTTCACTTTCAGGATCACTTCATTATCCTTGTCTTGCAACAGAAAATGGTCTTATTACTACTTCCTGTGGAGAAGCCTAGTGTGCTCATTTTATTGGATACCCTCTTCTCTTTAGTTGACAGAAATACTTTATAAGAGGGCTGATGGTCAAAATATTTATGCTGTTAGCCTGTGGGTGGAGAAGAAGGAAATTCACTTTTCTCTGGAATTTTCTTTTTTCTCCGAAAATTTCTATTTTTAATTTATTACTATTACTATTATTTGCAGTACTGGGGATTGAACCTAGGAACACCACTCTACCACTAAGCTACACTTCAAGTCCTGGAAAGCTTTTCATTAGCATCTAGTTAGACTGTAAACATCAAGTTAAGTCTCTCAAGTTGGTCTGGGGAAATGCAACCACAGCTTGAACTGGAAAAGTGAAGCTCAAAGTTCTCAAGTTGCTGGATGGAGAACTGGAAAGGAGCATAGCCTGCTTAATTAGATAACAAAAACATGGTACATATCAGGAGAAAAAAACCCCACTTCTTTGATTAACTTTATAATGGTTATTAACTGATTATTATTTTAAATTGGAATAACTTCATTTTTCTTGCCCCACTTCTAAGTGAAGTATCCGCTGTGAAAGAAGTAAACGAATGTGAATGTAAATATTCTGAACCCAACAGATATATTTATCTCACTGAAAACTTGATTTTTGAAAGAATGCACCTCTACTGAAAAGACCATTTTGTTATTCTGTGGACGAAAACATGGGACGGGGGAGGGAAACTAAAGCTAACCAAAATCCCTTAGGTTAGAGTGGGGATTACGTGATGTAGCTGCGCTCACGCGGGTCATTGCATTAAAACGAGTGGAAAAGACGAGAGAGCCTAAGAGAACTGTAAAGCAAAAACGAAACCACGCGAGGGACGGGAGGCAGCTGCAGCACGGCCCCAGCACAGGTCTCAAACAATTTGAAAAACAAACTAGAAAGTGCTTTTTATACGTGAAAATACGTGGTGGAGTCGTTTCTTCTAAGTCTGAGTAACGAACGGCTAGTTCGGTTCCACCCGCACCTGTCATGTGACTTCTTCTAGCCCTCTGCCCTTCCAGAAAAGTACTGACCAACTTCGTCAGTCAGAAGCACAAACCTCTTAGACTTGCAGAACTGTTAAAATGCTTTGCTTTCCTGAAATGCTTTGTTTTCGCTACGGGCGAAACACATCACTGTCTACAGCATCGAAAACAAAAACGCGCCGGCTTTAGCGCCTTCGCGCAATCAGGATTCCCAGGGTTCTTAGAGGCGGAAGAGGCGGGGACATCTCTTTGCGTCATAGACCAGCGCCGGAAGTTGGCAGCGACGCCCCGCCGATTAGCGCTTGCTTTGAAGACGCGGGAGGTGTACTTCGGGTGTATATGTAGGTACTTGGGGGCTTCGGGTGTGGGTATCACGGCCAAAAGTTTCTAGTGTCTAGACACTTGGAGTTATGAAGATCCCAAGTGGGGTCAGGGTTGGGAGAGGCTGGAATAAAGTCGATGCTGCCAGTCTTTTCTCTGGTTTCTAATAGTTTAGTTAGTCAGCCGCTGGGAGTTAGTCATTATTTTCCCCCTTCGGTTAGTCCGTTTCCCTGTTGAGAGATACCGTGTTTTGGGCTTTCAGTCAGCTGAAGCTCTTTGCCTTTTGTTAGCAGAGATGCCGGCAAATTAACTTCTCTAAACATAAGTTTCTTTTGTAAAGTAAGAGTGATGCAACCTAGGATTAATGTAAGGATTATTATGAAATAACATGCATAAAGTGTTTATTATTGTGCCCACTTTGGGGCAGTCGCTCAATTGTGTGCGTGTGTGTGTTTCATCCTTTAAACCTAACCTGTAGTGTTTGGGGGAAAATACAGATTAGGAATTAGCATCTTTTCAGCTTCATCAGAGCCCAATGGGGATTGATTGGTTTTTTGAGAAGCCCCTTTGAGATGTTTAATATTTGAGTCTATGATTTCAGGTACTAACAATGGACGCCCAAAAGGACGTTCAACCCCCAAAGCAGCAGCCAATGATATATATCTGTGGAGGTAAGAATAGGACTTAAAGTGTTTTAGTTAAGTTTCTTTTTTAATTATTTCATTTGGCCTTTCCTTAAATGAATTACCGATCTTAAAGTTACAAAGTAGAACACTGTTTAGTCAGCAGTTTCAGCACTTGCCTGGCACGCTAGAGGACGCGGGTTTCAACCCCAGCACCACATACACAACAGGGTGTCAGAGAAACAAAGGCCACATGAAAAACTAAATAAAGTTGATTCTCTCTCTCTCTCTTTCCCCCCTCCCTTCCCCTCACTCTTTCACTGTCCCTCTCTCTCTTAAAAAATAAAAAACAAAAAAACCGAAAAAACACTCCCGTTAAGATTTCATGTTTTTGGGGTTGGAGCGGTGGCTCAGCGGGTAACGGGGCTTGCCCGGCATGCGCCGATACTCTTGAGTTCAAACCCCAGCACCACATACACAACAAAGTCTAGGAGCAACGAAAGTCACATGAGAAACTAAATAAAAAATGTTTTTCTCTCTCTCTCTGTCCCTCTCTTTAAAAAAGAAAAAAAAGATTTCATGTTTTCACCCAGAAAAAGTGCAAGTCTTCTTACCTACTTAATATATTTAGTAATAGCAACATACCCTTCAGTTTGAGTAGTTTTATAGTGCTTGAGGTTTCTTTGGATGAAAAATATGGTTAAGATAATTTTGTTGGGGCTGGAGCAGTGGCTTGGTGGTTGCAGCACTTGCCTGGCATATGTAAGTACACGGGTTCAAAACCCTAGCATCCATGTACACAACTAAGTGTCAGAGCAACAAAAGCCATGTGAAAAACTCAATAAAAATTGATTCTCTCTGGCTTTCACTGTCCTCTCTTTTTAAAAAAAAAAAAAATTTTGTTGTCTCATATTTTAGGCATTGAGTAGATGTGTTTTCTTTTCTAGAATGTCACACAGAAAATGAAATAAAATCCAGGGATCCAATCAGATGCAGAGAATGTGGATACAGAATAATGTACAAGAAAAGAACCAAAAGATGTATCCTTTTAATTATGCTTTATAAACTATGAGGAGAAAATAAAGCTGGAATTGGTACATAACTAAGTTCTGGTTAAAATAGTAATAACTTTTGGGTTACTTTAAAAACATGAAATTTTCACGGGTCAGTGTATAGTCTAAAAAGTATCCAAATATCAGTTGGTTTTGATTCTAGTATTTTTCACGAATTCTGGTATTCGTGTTATTTCTCATCCTGGAGCTTGAGATTATGGACAAACTATACAACAAGAAATAGAAGTATGTGGAAAAAATAGAACCTACAACTTAGCCCAGATACTGAGAATGAGCTGTTAATGTAACAGATTATTAAAAATCAGTGTTTTCATCTTTAACATTGCTTCAGTGTTTTATGATGTATTAGTCTTTTACCATGGAACAGGTAATCAAAGATTGAAACATTGTTTTAGGTAATCTCCAATTGTCATAGTAATTAGTGAATTCTCTCTCTCTCCATGCATTTTAAACAAAATTAGCTTACTGCAAAGACAGAGGGACTTTCCTGGAAGACTTAAATCTTACATAATTTTTAAGTACCTTTTTATCCTTAACTCAGTTTAACACAGTGGTGGTTTTTGATGCTCGATGAAACATGGGAATACAGAGGAATATCTTCATTTCTTCTTGGATTTGACCCATTAATATTTCTTATTATTGTATAGCTTTTGATTTAGCATACTTATGAATAAAACTGTACATGGAATTTCATTTTTCCAAACGAGATTGTGTTTAGGTATCTATTAATAATTTGTATAAAGATTTTTTGTTTAATTATATGACTTTTAATTTAATTTTGTTGTGTTATGTAATGTGACACAAAATGAAGGTTAAATTGCTTCCCCAAACCACACTTTTAATAATAGTTTGTTAAAAATGCAGGTTTCTTGAGCCCTGTAAAAGTCTGATTAAATAAGTTCCTTGGAAACCACTATTCTGTGTTGTAAACTAGTTGACTTCACTTCAGTGTAAAAATATAAAAAATTCAAAAATAATATGTAAAATCAGAAGTTAATAGATACATAAGAGATGACTAAGAAGGTGTAAACACAAATTGCCTTACCTATACAGGGACATACACATGCCCACCCTTCTGAAATAAGTGCTGTGTAGAAAATTAGTCAAGGTGGTTATTTGCGCAGAAGAATGAAGAATGAAAAGGATCAAGCCCTAGGAAGACAAGAGGAAGGAGCATTGCTGGAATAGGGGAAATAGCCAGTGTATAATCTCTAGGATGGAATGTGAACTCGTTTTGTTCCCACTTCAAAATGAAGCCCATGTGACTCAAACCTCATGAGTAGTAAGACGGTGGGAAAAGATGAGGTTACAGAGGCAGGCAGCTGGAGGGGGTGAGAAGTAGCTGATAATGGCACATGCTTTGAAGATGGGTCAGTAGGACTCACTGATAATTTGGATAGTAAAGACCACAGCATGAGCTTTTTGTGTAAAGTTTTGGGTTCAAATATCCATACTGCCCTTTGTTAGCTGGCTATGAGCTTACCAGGCATATCTATTTATTCCTTGAATCCAATATTTTAATCTCTTGACAATTGCCGTGGTAATTTGCATTTGCTTACATAGTCTTTTTTTCAAGTTGCTTTTTATCCTGCTTGTTTACTCAGCAAACATCTGTGTATAATTAGAACTAGAAGAAAGCATTAAGTGTGAGTAAAAAGAAAATTAGGCTGGAGCAGTTGCTCAGTGGTTAGAGCACTTGCATGAAGCATGCGTGAGGACCTGGGTTCAAACCCTAACCCCACATATACAACTAAGTGAAGAACAGAAACTGGATGAAAAAATAGATAAAATTGATTATTTCTTTATCTTTAAAATTTTTATATATGTGTATATGTGTGTGTGTGTATTTTTTTTTGTACCAGAGATTATGATTATTTTTTTGTACCAGAAGTGGAACCCAGGGGCACTTAACCACAGAGCCATATCTCCTGCCCTTTTTATTTTGTATTTTGCGACAGGGACTTGCAAAGTTGCTTAGGGCCTCACTAAATTGCTGAGGCTGACTATGAACTTGGAATCCTCCTGCCTCAGCCTCCCCAGTTGCTGGGATTACAGATGTGTGCCATTGTCCCAAGTATAGGGCATAATTTTGGAATGAGTTTGCTGGGTGGAGTGAGGTGTGAAATGACTTAAAAGCACCTGGTACATGTGATGCTGTTCCCTGTGACAATTTAGTAAGGCAGATGAATTGTAAAGTGGGAGGCTATATCAATAAACTTGCAAATTTAACATTCTCCATCACTGGCAATGGAAGCAATTATATAATAAAATTGAAGCTTTAGTATTAGAATTTTTACCACTTACAGTCCATTCTAACAGATTGTAGGTCTTTAAGTACAAAATTAAAAATAATTTGACTTTCTCTTAATGTGCTACACACTACTAGGTGCACTGTTCATCTATTTTAGTCTGAAAATTGTTTTTTAAATTTTTATTTATTTTTTAGAAAGGGGACAGAGAGAAAGAAGCAATCGTTATTTAGTTTTTCATGTGACTTTCATTCCTCAGACACTTGGCTGTATACATGGTACTGGGGTTTGAACCCGCGTCCTCGCACTTGGCAGGCAAGCGCCGCAACCTCTGAGCCAGCGCTCCAGCCCCTGAAAATTGTTTTTTTTAAAGACAAAGGGACAGAGAGAAAGAGAGAAACAATTTTTATTTAGTTTTTCATGTGACTTGCGTTGGTCCGAGACATCGTTGTGTTCGTGGTGCTGGGGTTTGAACTTGCGTGCTCACTCATGCCAGGCAAGCGCAGGAACTGCCGAGGCACTGCTCCAGCCCTTTAGTCTGAAATTTAAAACAATTTCTCCACAAAAGATCTCGTTTTATTAGTCTGAATTGTATTATGCTTTATTAACCTTTTATTCCAGCACTTATTAGGGTTCCTGACTCATGGCTAGCACTCAAAAAATGTGGCATGCATGAAAAGGGAATCTTGTCATTTACTCTTCTTGAAAGGGGAGGAGATAATAGGCTGCAATGCAGACTCTGAATTTTTAGTTACGTTTTTATAGTTCAGTAGGAGTAATTTTAGGATTACAGCTGTCCTGGATAACAGCACTAACAGCGTTTTCAAGTGGGAAGTCCTCTTAAATTCCTGCTCTAATGGTCCTTCGCGGGATGAGGAGGTGGGTGAAGCTGGAATCTGAAGGGCCAATCAGCGGGCTGGCAGGTGGTGAGGGCAGGGCCAATCACACTGCAGAGGGCCTAGTCTCCGCCTCCTGGAAGTCCGTCCCTCGGCCTGTGGTGGGGCAGCTGCGAAACGCCCTCCCTCCGCAGCCGTAGCGCAGGCTCGGCTCGGCTCGGCAGCCGAGTCCTGAACAAGCTCCCGGCTCTGGGACCCGGTTGAAGGGTGGTGAGTACCTGCCGACCAGAAATAGCGTACATCTCCCTACGGTGCTTCCACCCGGAGCAGGGCTGAAAGGCCGAGAACCAGATTACCCCACGCACTAGAGGAAGGAGCGTGCGAGGGGATGAACCCTTCGTGGCCAAACCCGACGTTTACAGGCCGCCGCTGTGTGATGGAGGGTGTTGGGGCGGGATCGCAGTACGGGAGTTCCCGTACTACAGGGGTTGGCCAGTCGCTCTAATCTTGGTGGTCACAGCCGGTGGCTGGAGGCCGACTTCTGACGGTTTGCGGGTGGGCTGTAGAGCTCCGGGGCCAGTCCCTCATCCTGCTGCGCTTTCTGCCGCGGGTACATAGAAACCGTTGCCATAGGTGGAGAAGCCCTTTTCCTTTCGGTCTCCGGCCGCTGTGGCTGCTGGAAGAAGGTGCCTTGGTGGAAGACGTCCAGGTTTCCGCGTTGCTGGGGTTGCTAGGGTTACCACTAGTCAGTGGCCCCTTTGCACAGGAAATGTTATACCTAAACTGCTTGGGAAATATGGGAAGTGGATGTGGCTCAGGATGACGAGAAATTAAATCCACCTAGGACCAAAGACTTTGCAAAGATGTGGAACGGTTCTCAAGAGAGCAAATAAAAGTATCTTACTTTTTCATAACTTGAGAACATTTAGTAATCTTGAAAACGTATATCCTACAGGTAAAAAAAACTTTGAAAAACCATGGTAGTTTTCAAAAAAGATTCTCAGAAATGTTAGTGCAAAGAATGAAATTCTCTGGGTTCCATCCCTACCTCTTGCAAAAACACTACACCTTCTTTTCCCTCGGAGTGCCCAGATGGTACTACTATCCAAATTGAGCATTATTATATATGATAGGTTCACATATGTTTTCCTATACTGTATTTCAGCCATGACTGCCAAAGATTATCCCTCACTCTGGGGCTTTGGAACAACAAAAACTTTTAAAATTCCAATTGAACATTTGGATTTCAAATATGTTGAAAAATGTTCAGATGTTAAACACCTGGAAAAAATTCTTTGTGTGCTCAGGTAAGCATTTGAAAATAATTTCATGCGTCATTTTTCCAGTTTTAATTATGTTGTTGCCTTAGAAAAGTTAAAGCAACGATAGAAATATTGTGTAAAGTTTTCAAATACTGAGATTATTGTTTTTGCCTATGGTGGGTTGCAAAATAGTGGTTTTGATCCTGTGATTAGTTCGGAGGGTGCTGACAAGGTCTGCTTAACAGCTTGAGACTTATGCTAATTGATTTCTGTTTTAGTCAGCTTTTTTGTTATTGTGATTAAAAGACTGGACAAGAACAATTTTAGGAGGAAAAGTTTACTTAGGCGCTCATGGTTTTAGAGGTGTTAGTCCGAAAACAGCTGCTCCATTCCTCAGGGCTCAGGTGAGACTGAACATCATGGCAGAAGCATGGCCCCAGAGAGACTCCACTCACCAGACACCAAATATATACCTTAATGGCACCTACCCAAATGACCCACCTCCTCTCCTAACCCAGTCATTTCACCTCTGAGCATTTTCACATTGTCTCAAACAAGCTTTTGGGGGACACCTTTCATCCAAACCATAACAGTATCCAAGAAAGCATTTTTCTTCCTCTGTGTCTTCTATGGAAAGGTAAAGCCGTTGTGAAAGCAGCCATTAGGAGGTAAGGTTCTCTCACCAGCCTGGCTAACAGAGTTCATTGGTACTTCCACTTCTGTTCTGTGACTCACTGCAAGCAGATCACATGGAGGATGGTGGGGTGGTCCAAACGTGAGATCAGAAAACAGAGAATTACAGCCTTCCTGGAATAGAACCCCACAGTGGTGACTTAGCAAATTTTAATATACATCACATGGGATTTTTTTTTAAATGCTAAATTTGAGGGCCTTGTTTCCAAAGATTTTGCTTCAGGAAATCAAGGGTGGGACCCAGAAAGAAACAAGCAAGCTGATTGAATGTCAGGCAGGTGGTCAGGGAACTCACTTCAATACACTGTCCTAGGAAGTACCAACCTAGGACACCTATTTTTAATTTCTTGAGGTGTTTTCATCTGGAGAGCAGAGTTCTGTTGCAGAAGGCACCTTTGGAGCATGAACCCTTCCTTCTGTGCAGGACACTGTAGTATTCTTGTAGCTCTACACTGGCTCTTGCTTTTCTTTCCTCTGAAACCCTTCCTTCACTTGTGTATTCTTTTTCTTCTTTCCTCACCTTTAGTTTCTTATCCTCCCTGTCACAGTTGATATAATAAGCCATTTTTTTTTTAAAGAAAGATGGACAGTGAGAGAGGGAGAAAGAGAGAATCAATTTTACTTAATTTTTTTGTGTGGCTTTGGTTGCTCCAACATTTCGTTGTGTACATGGTTTACTGGGTTTTGAACTTGCGTCCTTGTGCATACCAGGTAAGCACCATAACTGCTGAGCCACCATCCCAGCCCAAAAAACTCATTTTTGAAATAGAAAGATGGTAACTCATACTGTTTTCCCTTTTGTTTATCTCCAAAGAATATTGTCATTTATATTTGGGCAAGCACTGATAAGAGCTTATGAAATAAGAGTATTTGAAAGCCACAGTTGTAATGTTGGTTCCAAGAAATTCTGTGAATAGCCTAATTAAATTATATTGTATTGACTTGAAATTTTTACAGTTTTAATCTGGAAATGTGATTTCATTTTTCTAGAAATTGAAGAATGAACAGACATACAAGAGAAAGGGAAATACATGATTTTCCTTCATTAGTTCTCCCATGAAGGAATTCTGTTTCTTTTTTCCTTTTTCTTTTTTGGTACCAGGGATGGAATCCACGGGTACTTAACTACTGAGCTATATCCCCAGCCCTTTTTATTTTTATTTTCTATTTTGAGACAGGTTCTTGCCAAGTTGCTTAGGGCCTTGCTAAGTTGCTGAGATGGCCTTGAATTTAAAGTCCTTCTGCCTCAACCTCCCATACCTCACACTGCAATTATAGGTATACGCCACCAACCCTGGCTAGGAATTCATTTTCTTAAATGGCTGTAGTTAGGGTGTTTTATCTAAGTTGTTTCTCTGCCTTTTTCTTTTCTTACAGAAACTCCTCATTGAAAAGGAAGCCCAAATTATCTGCTTGTTTCTAGTGTTGAATTTATATGTATACATTTAAAATTGCATCATATACAAAATGAAAAAACGTATGTTAAATGGGGGAGAAAATGTTATTCATTCAATTTTTTTTAAAAGAGAGGGACAGTGAGAGAGAGAGAGAGAGAAAGAGAAAGAATCAGCTTTATTTAGTTTTTCACGTGGCTTTCTTTGCTCGGATACTTGGTTGTCTAAGTGTTGCTGGGGTTTGAACCCATGTACTCATGCATGCCGGACAAGTGCCATAACTGCTGAGCCACCGCTCTAGCCCTCATTCAGTTTTTTTTTTTTTTTTTTTTTTTTGAGAGAATCAGCTTTATTTATTTCTTCACCTGGTCTTTGTTACATGGTGCTGGGGTTTAAACCCAGGTTTGTGCACATCACAGGCTAGTGCTCCAGCCACCAAGCCACCTCTCCAGCCCCTCATTCAATTTTTGAAGTGTGTGATGGAATTGGTTTCTTTGGAGTTCCTTTTTTCCTCACTGAGTCATTCCAAAGACTAACAAATAAAAATGAAGTTTTTGCTAGTGGAGACAGCAGTCCAACCTTCAGCCGTGTGCAGCTCTTGAGATCTCCACTTCTAGAACATGTGGGTTTCACGGAACCCAGCTTGCAGACCCCTTGTCTAGAGGATCTCTAAATAAGGTGCTAACTCTAAAATTGAAAGTATTTTTTAAGGTCTGGTGAGGAAGGATATTATCCTGAACTTACAGAATTTTGTGAAAAGCGCCTTAGAGACTTGGCTCCTAAAAGCAGAGCTTTGAGGAAAGATAAACCTGCAGCAACAGCATCCAGTTTTACAGCAGAAGAATGGGAAAAAATTGATGGTGATATAAAGGTATGGAATAACACCAGCTTTTGACAAATATTGTAGTTGAGTTGTTTATATGTCAGACAAACGTCACTTATCTGAAATCCTAGGCTTCTTGTTTGTCAGCGAAGGACTTTTAGCAGTTATTACTTAGGAAGTATTGTTTGCTTCCTACATCTAAGTTTGTGTGTTATGAATGCATTTTAAATGGGCAGATAATATTCTATGCTAAAAAAGACTTCAGAATTTAATCAGCTTCTCTAAATAGTGATATATAAAAACATACTTGTTTATAGTTGTTTTACACTTTCCTGATGATTTCTGCCAGATAAAATATTACAATTCCATTTGTTTGAGCAAAGGATTTGAAGTTTTTGAGGCTTTTAAATCAAATTTCTATGTTCTCAGGAAAGTTTACCTTCAAACTGTCCCATCAGTAGTGGGAAGGCCCATTTTCAGTTACTTTTCACTGGATACTGTAATCACTTTTAATTAATTTTATAGTTGAAAATTATAGTAGTTTATTTTTTTAACTAAGAGTAAAGTGGAATTTTTTTTCACTTGCACATGAATTTCTTTTATTAATGGCTGGTTGGAATCTTTGCTGATTTGGGTTTTCTTTTTTTCCCCCTAAAGAGAGAGGGAGACAGTGAGAGAGAGAGAGAGAGAGAGAGAGAGAGAAAAGAATCAACTTTATTTAGTTTTTCATGTGGCTTTCATTGTTTTGTATGTGGTGCTGGGGTTTAAACCCGAGTACTTGCACATGCCAGGCAAGCGCTGTGATCGCTGAGCCACCACTCTAGCCTCTAC